>JACXSJ010001075.1:59706-122448 GCA_014851325.1 Pentalonia nigronervosa | reverse complement strand
ATATTTCAAAATGACACTGTCTTTATAAAATATAATAATATTCATAAAAGCTTTAAGTCCTTGCATTTAGTTTATACTAAAACGTATAATAATTAGATACGATTTCTCTCAAATTTCAAAATCGAACCATTTTTACTACTCCAAAGATAACGATAGACACAATAATAAAACACATATTATTGTAAAATCAATATACATTCATTGCTTTTCCACTCAGAATCTAGAAAAAAAAATTACCTTATATATTAAGTATAAGGCGACGATTCTTTTAACCGTCAGACAACAATAGTGATTCCAATGAAAACGACTCGACGGTATTTTTGGAAAATATTCGACCAAATACAATACACATCGATCTCGGCACGTGTGTTGAAATGACAAGTTCCAACCTAGAAAAATACGCTTTAAAATAAACCAGCTCCGTTTCCGCTTCATATCGATGCTGCACTTCGACTTAAGGCCGGAAATAATATTATTACACTGTTTGTACTTAATTTACTATTCTTATTATTGTTGTTTAATCAAACACCTATAAAACGTTTTTGCGTTTCTGCGTTTATTTCTACATTTATATTAATATAAATTGTATTAAACGTTCACGCCTACACCCGACTTCTACCCACAGTCATATTTCCTCAATTATATACGTTCTTAGGCTGGGTAATGTTCCGTTATTTATGACGTGGGCACCGCCGGTCTTGTCGCAAGTATTGTTTTATATTAGAGAGGGGTGACACGTTTTAATGCGAAAGTCGAACGGCTTCGTAAAACGCAGTAAAACAAGTTCACGCGAGCTTTGGATGGAAATTTTATGCACATACGATTGAGTTATGATTACAAAGCTCGGTATGCAAAACCTTTGTTTTTTACTAACGAGATTTATTTTTACGGTTTCGTGTAATAACCGTGTCGGTTTATTAAATTATAATTTTCCTATTTTATATTTTGCGTTTTACACTGCGCGCCGGATCGACCGAAGGTTGACCATGAAATATTATCAAATAAAATTGTCGTTTTAATAATAATGTAATAATAACAATGTCAAATCATACCCATGCAGTATGGTCCCTGCGAACGCGTTACACTCGACGGTGAGGTTGACAACGTTCACGATCCATAAAAATCAATGTCCTTTAGGAATTACACCATTTTTAATAGTGCGCAGTCAAAAATATCCAAAAAAAACAGTTGTGTATCAACATTTTAAGACTGTTTTTTTAACAGATATATTAATTTATTTATATTTAATGCTAATTTTACGATTGCATAGTTATCATAATATATTATACCTATATACTTCCAAGAAAAAAATCATCTGAGACAGTATGATCGCTCCCCTTTACCCTGAAATACATCACTGATAAAAATTCTATGAATTGACAATAGTATGAAACAATATTAGACGTGATTATAAAAATAATACTGTTTTGCCAGTGTTTTTTATGTAACATATTAGAATATCAATATCCAAAATCAATCACAAAAAATGTCCCGTGTATCATGCAAAGTGCAGGATAAAGTTATTATTATGAATTTTGAAAATAAATGTTTGACGTTGTCATTATTATGATGCCGAATAGAAACTAAGATGTAGTGAGTGTTACTTTTTTTATATAGGTATAACGTATCGTTCGGAAGACTGATAGCATGATATGTTACATTACATGTCAAGAAATCTCATAATATTTAATATAAAAGTAATATTCAGACAAAGTTTTACTTTGTAATAAAATAATAGATTTTCATTATATTAGTCGATATATTCATAATGAATAATTAAGTTCATTAAATGTGTATTTGTTAAGGCTAAAATGTTTAAAATACATTATGAATTAATTAATACCACTTCTAAATTTATACTGATCTTATGATCAGTCCAACGAAAAAAATTCAAATAATTCCCATACTTAAAAAGTTAAAAGAGTGATACAGTTATTTATAATTTGAAAATGGTAAAAATAGTTTTTATTTGGAAAACAGTTCATTAGTGACTCAAAAAGTCTCGAAAAACTCACTTAATAATTATATTTATGATTCATTTAATAATGCTGAACGGCTGAATATAAATTAAACAAATTAATTTAAAACAATAAATATGATATAAAATCCAATGTTAGCAGATGAAAGGAATTCCAACTAAAATCAAATAAATACTCACTAGGAAACCTAAATATACAGAATAATTCACTAAACACGCTCACTCACTTTTTTGTCAATAATGCAGTTATATAAAATCTAATTATTGGAATTTTTGAATATACTTAAAAACCGTGTTTTAAAATGCTTAATATTTTATGCTCTGTTACTTAAGAAATGTCTTGTGAAAATAGAAACATCTGTTTTACAAATAAGAACTCATCTCTCCAAAAAATTATATATTTTATATATAAATTATATATTTTCTGTAAATTATTTAGTGGATAATTTAACGTACCAATATTAACATTCATATGAGTAGTTTTTAATTTATTTAACTTTAAGCACTAAAGATAATGGGTCTATAATAATGGTTTTATAAGATATGAGAGCTATGATGATTTTAAAATGTTAGTGATTATATTATATTAATATATCAACATTAATAATTTGTAAAAATTACTTAAGTAAAGTAAATACTAGATCCAATATTACATTAATTTTAAATTTTTGTAAAATCATTTATAAAAACTATTCTTAATACAAACATTTTAATAACTACTTGTTCAATTTTTGAATTAGGTAAATCCAAATTTTCAAAAAAATATTTAATTAATAATTTTTAGTAAAAAGTGGATTAAAAAGGGGATCCTTATTTGAAAAAAAACACAAGTTAGCATCACCTACTCTTTATGGAGCATAAAAAAATTTAAGAATTTGGAAAAACGGTCTTTGAGTTTATTTAAAAAATCCTAAACATAAGCATTTTAATACATTTATTATTAACGGAAAAATAATGTTGAGTACACTTGGTAAAGAAATAAATAAATAATTCAAAATGTTAAACGAAATTGCATAATATACAGGTATTATATATTATAAACATATGTGCTACAACTTATTTAGTTTGTAATTTTCACCAAAAATAGAGATTTATGTAATATACGACCACGACCAATAAGGTTATAGCTTACAATTTGCTACCACACATAATTTGAAAAGGTATTTTTTATAAACTTGTAAAGTTTTTTTATTTAATTGTATTACACCCACCATGACGTGTAAAATTCTGGGAAAACTATCTATCAACCTTTTGCTTAAAATCAAAAGATACTCTTGACACTTTGCTTTATATGAGGGATACCACTCAAGACCCAGGCAATTACAGAAGCTGCAAAATCCACAAAAACCAATGTCATAGACAACTTTCAGAAAAAACTACCCCTAAAATCTAAATCCCTCGTTGCATCAAACCGTTCCACTGAAGACTCCACAACTATAACACTCATATCCAAACTCATCACTCATATTCACAAGCTACAGCTAATAATTACACGCACAAACAACACAAATATGACCAAACTTCTCCAGATCTCAATTTAATCTTAAACAATTTTATAACATTTTAATTAATGATCGCGCCTTTTCCCACTTAACTACAGCGGTAATTAAGCACCTTATAGAAAAAAGTAATTTATTACATACACACGCACTTTTAATCATCTCCTTGTTTTCTAATTGAATGCCAATGATATCCTAAAACATTTAAATAAATTAACTACACTATTCATAAACAAATTTCCATGAATTGTTGTCGGTGAATGGCTTTTTCTACAAGCAATCACCATATAATACATATATAATCACATTCGTATATGCTTATTGTACAGATTGTATATTTTAAAATAAAAAAACTTTATTTTAATTTATTTTTTATTAACTGACATGAGTTAATACTGATTATGTGTAATTATAATAATATATATTTCTATTATAAGTTCTAATTCTTCTATAGGTACAACGTTCGATTTTTTTAAAAATAAAAAATAAGAAATTTATTATAGGATACAATTTCAAAATGATTAACCGGTAAAACAGACGTAAGATCCGGTGTGCGTATTAATATTACAATCTATTATGTATTGTGTAAAAACTCCGAGATATCAAACATGATCAGAAATTGATTAAATAATAAAAAAATGTAGGTGAATTAATGAATATACGCCAATGAGAATCCTTTCTTTCTATTTTAATTACTCTCGCTGATTAACTACCTACTTTGTACATAGTGTATCTTCTTTTTAGCTTTATTATTATTGTATTACTATATATATTTCCTATTTTTAATTAAATTTAACATGTATTAATAATTTAAATTGCACGTATATTAATTATAGAAAAAGTAAATTGTATAAAATATTTAGTGTTATATATTGATTCTAATTTAAAATGGAATTATCATATAGATTACTTAATATAAAAAACGCGTAAATTAATTTATATATTTCGAAATCTTAGAGATGTACTTATGAGTAAGCAATTAAAAATAATATATATTTCTCTTGTACAGTCAATTATCTCCTATGATGTAGAAATTTGGGGATGTACTTATGATATATATATATCTAAACAATCTAAAAATAACTCTTAATAAATTAATTAGATTTATATTAAAGGTTACCTAGTTATACTAATATGATTTCTATTTATAATGAACTAAAAATATTTATATTGATAGATTATTTAAAAAATGTTTGTTACTGTTGATATATAAGCATAAAAATATAATTTTAATATGTAATCATAACTAAAATACTAGATATAAGAAAAATATTAATGTAACTATACCTAAATGTCAAAAGTCGTATGGTCTTAAAAATGCATTTAATACAGCTATTAAGATATGTATTGATTTAAAAAATAATATTGATCTTTTGAGAAATTATGATCACTATAAATATAATATACTCAAGTTAATTTAATTGTACACGTTATTTAATTAGTTTGTATTTGTTAGCTTTTCTACCTTATGCTGTTTTTAAAATTCACTATTCATTCAAATCTTTAATTTTTTAATCATTAAATAATATAAAATACTTACCAATGTACATACAACCTAATATTATGAACTACACCTCCAACATGAGTTCAACTTAAAGGAGGTGTGCAAAATTATACCTTATTATTTATATATATAATATGTAATTGTAATGTTTCTGCAATATAAATATTACCTAATTGTATTCAAAGGGCGCTACACGTTGATTAATAATAAATAAAAAAAAAACAAGTTAGTCACAAATTTTCAGAAATTTGGGTGGAAAGAAAATATACACAACTGTTAAACACATAATACTTATTATATTGTAGTGAATATTTGAATTTAATACCACGAGCGTTTTACCCCGTCTTAGAGATCGACGAGTACATTATTTTTCATTTAATAGAAAGTATGGTATATTTCAAAAGTTTCAGAGTTGAAAAGTTTTGAAAAAAGAAAAAATTTTAAAATTATTACTATGCTTAAGTGCAGGTATATAGTTTCCACCTAAATACATCACTTTCATATATATATATATATATATATATAGGAAATATACGGTATAGAAGTATAGGAAGCGCTATATACTGTATTTCCGGTGGTTCAAGTCGAGTGTGGTCCCGGCTGGCACACAAATGCAAAAAAAAAAAAATAAAAATAATTTCCAAACTGTTTGGGCACAAATCTCAAACTACTCAGTGAACAATAGTAGAGTCGAACACGCGTTTATACATCCTATATAATATATAATAATAATCATTGTGTACACTTTACTCGTTACGGAACATTCCGCGCAATGATGGACACACGCAGAGTTTAAACGCGTTTTTATCTTCATTCCGTCTAAAAGTCCTCTCATTTCTACTTTCAGACAACATAGTATTGAGTGGACGCGCAGTATCGACAGCGAAAATATTCCAGCTAGTCTTTATCATTTTTCTTATTTTTTTTTTTTGAACGTTTTGAACTTATCGCTGTCTCATTCCTGAAAATAACGAGACCAATGCTCATCGTCTCAGCAGTAGTAGTATACCACTACTATACGTAATTTTGGCCACCATAAATCTTATTCGTCCGTCCGACGTGGTCGTTGAAGATCGAAGCGTCGTAGATCTCGTCCGTAAATTATTTATCACAAACAATAACTGCGCACCACACGTACTTATATGCACAACCGAACTTTCGAATCGTGCTTAATGGTCTAAGGTAGTTTTCTTCGAGCGGCACACATAAAAAAAAGCGTTTGAAAAGTATCCGTGCCAACAAGTTTCGCCTAATTCTGTGAACTATTATAGAACCGAGCACAGGCCTTTTACTCAAAAAACCCTTTAATCTATCGTATGCGTAAACAAATTTGTTTGATATTTAGAGTAAACAAACGAGTTTCTCGCTGATAATCATTATTAAGATGCAGTACATTATTTTTAAATAAAAATGCGATGGACATCATTGTGTACAATATAGTGGACGTCGCATTATTATTATGTCACTGTGGCTCGCGGCGTATACCAGACATTTTTATTCTGATGTCAAAACAAAACCGACCGATTTATTGATTGATTAATTTATCGCTGAAGCCATGATTTACTTTTCGTTTTCAAATTACACCGGAGAAAAATCTGTAATTTAAGTGAAAATAAATGTTTTATTGGTTTGATGGATGTTTACAATGGACCAGCATAGATGACATTAAAATACAAACAAATATTTGGTTTAACTGCATCGGTTTTATTTACAATATGTTTGAATACTACACTGAATAGAATATATTTAAAACATTATATATCTATATTGTGTTAGGAATACGTTTCATAAATTCAATACCCCTTTTTATTAGTTTGTAAGATGAAACTATATTTGTATAAAATAAGAGAAAAAAGTTCAACTTTTTCAAAAATAATAATAAAATAAATATTAATGTAAATATCTTTCACTATACATAAATTGTCAAGTAAATAGGTACCTATTAACTTTTTATTTTTATAATCGAAATTCACCTTTTTTATTTTGAAACTTCATAAGATTATCACTGCTCAATGACAATTGTTATAACATATAGAGAAATATCGTTTTAACCTCTTGAGGCCCAACTAGTATTATTATTTTACAGTACTACGAGCCCGTCTATTTAAATGGAATTATCAAACACACGTTTTCCCTTCAAATTATTACTAGTTGAAGGTTATGTTGACAAAAGTATAATATTAAAAAAAAAAAAAAATGATGAGTCTCAATAGGGATAAGAGATTTTCTTTTACTGTAGTAGACAACGGGACTGTCATAATACAAAATTAAAATTAAATCACTATAATATTAAACGTGTGTTTGAATAATAATTTCGAATGTATCTATATTACCTACTCGTGAAATAGTCAAATGGTTCAAATACGTTTTGCAAATAACATTCTTTACATTTATATTCTATAATTCGGGTAGGTACTCGGAATACGAAAAAAAAATAAGTATTCTTTACGTGTCTGCTGTAAACGTATTTATATTCTTGACTAGACAACGTGAAGCAAAAATAAGCACGCCCGTGTGTACAGTTGAACGTAATATAACATCACGTGTGTTATTTCTACGAACAATGCGTATATATTTATGCCTATTAAATAGAAAAATGGAAACATTGGAAACGAATTCAACGTTCGTTGTACGAGCATAATAAAGCACAATAATACACAAACTAAAAAAATACCATACGTGTATGTAAATTTACACAGCTTACAGTATAATACGACAGTATATAAAAGACTCGAAGGCAATTTGAAGAAAAAAACACTAGCCTTCAATACAGACAGATTTGTCAGCCAAAAATGAACATTCTCACTTTATCTAGACTTGATCGGTATATCGAAACTTTGTAAGTGTAACAATTCGTTTTGAACAATATCATTTTACCTGAATAAATTTCAAATAATAATAATTCTCACTTTTTTCACCGTCTGGCTAGACTGCGATTGAACGGGTCAATTTTTGGCAGTTCAAAACTCGCCCAACTCGATTCGTTAATTTCATTGTTATTCTTTACTGATTATAATATATCATAAGAATCCACGATTTTGAGATCACCGTGGTTTATGCAAAGTTAATTGTTATTTTTCAAATTTATTTTCCATGGTAGTAGTATATTAAATAAGCTATTGTTCGAATAAATTAATTCCGAGAATAAAGTTTTTAGTAAATATAATATGAAAATGAAAACGTTTATAAAGTTCAATTTATATGATTGTATTTAGGTTTTTGTTTTTTAAAGATAAACTATTCATTTGTATTGTCGTTGAAATGCAAATAATAATATCAAATATATATCCCATTAATATACAGTAGTAGCCGTTAAATTTGCCCACTGGATAATTCGGACTGCCACATATTATGTACATAACTTTTAGGACCGATTTACACATCTATGTATTGAAGTGCCATTAATATCGCTTATTTCTGACAGAAACTCTGGTCGATCAATCCAAAATTAGTGGTTAATATTTTAATTTTGTAATTAATACATTTTAGTAATCTTATAATTATCGCGGTAAATTATAATGATAATCAAAAAATACGAATATTATTATAAAAAAATATATTTACATTTTTATTAGATATAAGTAAATTATTGAATGAAATACTAAAAGTCAAAATTATTATACCTATTCAATGGGAATAATATATGTAATATATATATACACAAATAAATTATATTCGGAGATTAAACCTACATCTAAATTTTAAACGGTACTTTCTTCATTTTAGATATAGGTAAATCATCTAGACATTTTCTATTGGTATTTAAATTATGTGATCTTTACTTTTGAACTGTAATTGTATATATATATATACTTCTTATAAAAGGAATGTTTAAAAAGTTTAACTCCCTCTCAATAGACTAGATTAGATACATATATAATAAGTATATCTACAAAAGTACATAAAATAGTTTATTTTTGGAATTTTCAATTAGATACTTATTGCATTATTTTACAACTTTAATAAATTACTTAAGTATTTTATGGTTATAAGATTATTTTCAAAAAAAGCTATGTAATTCTATAATATAAATGAGTAGGTAATGACAATTTTCAAAATATGTTATTATTTATCTTGTATTATACGTAGTTTGTAATTGTGATTTCTTATGTCCAAAAATATAACGCAATATGTTATTTAATATTTTATTATGATTTTTATTAATGTTTACAATTCGAAAACTTTCTGTTAACACTATCACACATCAGCTATATATATTATTAATCTATAACCATTATTTGGATGGAATGATTTACCAATATATTGAAACTCAAATAAAATAATTCATAGTACAATAATATGTAATATGCATGTCTAACACTTTGGTACACATTACACAATCCCTATCAAATTACTTTATTTTTATCAGCTTCAAATAAATATATAATTAAAGACTAAATAATATGTTATGGAAACAAATATATTATTGATAAATATTTCTAGGATTAGAGTTTCTTCTATAAAGTTATTCTAAAAGTTTACTTTTTACATTTTACACTGTCAAATGTATATTAAATTTAATATATTTTTACCTTAAAAAAGGTCTACTATACCTAAATACGTATATAGACGCCAGTTCAAATAAATGTTAAATTTCATTGTAATATACTTTTAATGTGTTTTATTTTTACTAAATCCTTAAAAGGATTTATCACAAATGTTTTATCTGTCTTACAAATGTCTAACATGGCCAATTTGTGTTTAATGTAAAATATTACAATTTTAAAATGCTAATAGCATACATAAAATTGTAAACATCAGTAAAACCTACATGATGCCCTAGATAATATGTTACCCTTAAATTTATAATACGTCAATTCTGTAATAAAACAGTAACAACATATAGGAGTGTGTTGTTCTACTAAAAAAATTATATACAATGTAAACATAAAGTAATATTATACATTAAAGGTATTATTTTTAAATTATATTATAAAAATTAAAACCATAAATGTGTAAAATATCACTATCTAAAAATGTAACTTAAAACTTAAAATTTGCTTTAAAAATAAAATATTAAAAAAAAATGGCTCTAACCAAACATTTAAAATGTTGTTCGCTTTTTAAGTTTAATAACTGTCAATTCCTTCTAATACATAGCTAACAAATTTAAATTAGAACTGCTAAATATTAGTTTGCTTTATTACAAAATTAGAACACGAAAAAAACACGTGTGAGTGAGACATCCACTTAAAATAAAAAACTTGTTTTATAGTTTAATATTGCATTGGTTTTAATTTTTACAATATAATGGAAAAACAATACCTTTAAAGTATTAAAACTTTATATTTACATGGATATATTAAATGTGTTTTTTTTTTCTATTGATTATAAGTTAATTTCAATTATAGTTTAAAAGACAAACATTGTATTCATCCATACCTTTATAGTGTAATGAAGGATTAAATTATTTAAAAGCAAATTTATATAAAAGTTAGTGTCCAGCATCTTCCAGGTAATTTTTAACTTGTTATTTATTTTAAGAAAAATAAATGTTTATTGTCAATGATAAATTCACGAAACGGTTTTTTTTTGTTTTTGGTTAACTGCAAAGTTTTTCTTTGGGGAAACTTGAGTAAATATCATTCTACGTCCGTTGGGGCTTATAATAACTTTTCAGTACGTGCTCGAGTTTCTTATGAAGCATTTCAGGTTTTTTTTCTATTCTTGTCTCAGTTATCAACAAATCGCAACGTTCCATCGGTGAAAAATATGTCACTACATTATGAGAGTATTATTATTCAACTGTCTTAAAACTAAAATAATGTAAAAACCAATGTATGAAATAAGTTATCTAAAGTGGTATGTCAATATTCTAATATACTGTAGGGACAGAGTATTATACTATGTAAAACAAAAAATGAATAACATCAAAGTAACATAAAATACATACATTTCTAAACATCTTTGTGCAAACAAATATCATACTACTATATATCTACTATCGTATTACTAATACATTGATGCAAATATTACATTTAACGTAAATTCAACAAAAACTAATTCGACTGAAGTCTAAATTTACCATATATTTCAAACGATAGTAAATTATGTAGTTGTGTTTCATAAAGTTAAATTTGTATGACTCAATGACCTATAATAAAATAACTTCTACCAAAATAAAAACATATTCATATATAACATAACAAACTGATTTGATTAATTATTATCATATATGCATAATCATTCTTCAAATAAAATACTATATAATATTATATTATATGATATTTTAATGTGATAAATATTACCAAAATAAAACATTTAATGTAAAATAAGTTATTGATCTGATTAATCAATAAAAAAATTGTAAAAAAAAAATACAGAGAAACAATATTTTTTTTATTTTTTTTTTACTTTCTGTAAATATTTTAGTTGCTAATTAAGATTGGAGGTTTGTATAAGCTTTAGTAAGCTACAGTATTTTAGATATAAATTATTACAAAAACACAATAATATTTGGAGAAGTGAATTAAATATTTTCCATTAATGATATCTCATGACAATATAACAAACTTTGCTTAGTGTATGATTCAAATTAAATTACTACAGTATAACAATCAAAAATGTTATAAATTATTTAAATATAAAATATGTATAAAGTAAAGACATGAGTCATCAGACCAAAGAAAATATAGTTTATTAAATTAGTATACAAATGAACATTTCAACAAACATCACACAATTAAGTCACTGGAATCCAGGGCCTAGATTTTAGGTCAAAACTATTATTTTGTTTCTATTTAGAATTAAAATTAAAAACAAAATAAATAAAACATTTTCTATTTTTCAGAATAAACTATTTTTAACAATCAAAAATCAATATGTTCAAAGAAACTCACTTTAGTTATTTTAATATATACATATTTTAATTTTAATTTTTGGTATTATACAAAATTTAACAATTTTTTTTTAGAAAATTAATTCAATTATATATAACAAAGTATAAAACTATGTTTATAATATATTTTATTTTCTATGTTTTCATGTTCGAAAAAAGATCTATTTTCATATATATCTGTATATGAATATAATGTCTTAACTAATCTAACTAAATATATTAATTTAATAAATTTAGTGTATTAAGTATGATGAGCAATATTTTCTATCGACCAAAATAACTTTTACTTGTAAAAATAAAAAAATCTAAAAACAAAAACATGAGTTACTAATTGACATTAAAAGCAACTGAAAACTACTTTTGAACTATTAAACAGAAACTATGTATAGTAATATATATGTGGGTATACTGTAAATACTAATATCTAAAGTATTAAAAGTTATATAATATTTAATGAAATAAAAATACCTATATCAACTTTGAATGTTATAACTTTTGAATAGGAAATTAAAAACACATTTTTCTTGAATAATAATATTAGAAACAAAAATATGAAATTTGCATAATTAATCCATCTAGAATCAAGTAAATTGTAATTTATTAATATATAAACACATTTTTTCATGTATAATGTAAATATTTTACTAGGCTATGTTAAAATTTCTTTTCATCAAATAAACAAAATATTTATCGATTTAGATAAACCAAAACTCAAAATTTGTATGGTATATAAATCAAATTTTATTTCATTCACTTTTTTCAGGTTCATGAGTTGTATACTGTTTAATACTGATAATAAACCGTTTTTTCAACTAAAATAATAACATGGAATTCACTAATCCATTTCAAATAAACAAAAAAAAGTAGTTTATTAACTACATAAAATGTAAACGATATAATTTAATTTTTATTTATGTAAAAATGAACAATGTTAAACAATTTTTGACTATCAATTATATAAAATAAATTAACAATTTAAATCAATATAAGATATAATTCACTCTTAATGTTTAACACATTTACATTACTTTTTTTTACTAATATCGGGGTATATTTTAATAAAAATATATAATTTATGAAGAAAATAAATAATTTAAAAATGATATCACGATGACTCGTGTGAAAAGAGAATTTGTTCGTTCTCTTTATGTTTATTCAAAACCTTATGAATTATGACAGATTAGTATACATAATCTTCAAATTTGAAATCTTCATGAAAAATGCTGTTGTACACCACTCATTTTTAAAACTCGGGAATTTAATATTTAATTTTGTTATTTGTCGTATCTTTCAATATTACTATTGTATTTGATGATGTATTAACTGATAATTGGGAAAAATATGCACATCATGTGCTAAATTGCCTATACAGAGTGCCGTGTTACAGAATGATAAATTATAATAATACAAATAATAAAATTGTATTGTAATTTGTAATAATACAATTAATAAACTATGGAAACCTGGTGTCGCAGGTTTATAATGCCGTCAATTCTTTTTATCCCCGGTTGTAATATTATCCTTTATTTATATTTATCCCCACATTAAAAATGTATTTTTAGGGGGTAAAAATATCTTAGCTTACAATTACCGAAATACCAACCATCCTTGGATAATTTACCTATCAGGTCAGAATTCAATTTTTTAGAATACATTATAATTCATTTCTATAAATTAATCTACAATTTTTTCAAAAACAAAACTTTAAACATTGATAAAAAAAATGTGTATTGTATATTTTTAAATTACTTTAACGAGAACCTATTATGTGGAATCTTATATTAAATTGTCATACTTTTTAACTGCCAGCATAAACAAAAGTATATAACTATAATATAAAAAACTAAAAGAATGTAATATTTTAAATATTTATAAATAACTTAAAATTAGCCAAATATTTTGAAAATTATATAATGAATAGCAAATATCTATTTAATGAATATTTCAAATTACTAATTACTATGGCAAACTATTTTCAACTACAAATAAATCATAAAACTTATATAAAACATTTTCTTGAATTTATGTCTATTTATTGAATTTTATGTTACTTTTTTTCTAAAAAATTAATAATTATATTTTTTGTTAAAGCATAAGAAATAACATACTATAAGTCTTGTAAGTCTTAAAATTAGATGTTGTGAAATTAATTTCTATAATTACTTACATACTTTAATCAATGATTATAGTACAAACAAGGTGCCCTACAACATTTCCCAATATGATGGTTAATTATTTTAAATTTTATTTTGTTAATACCTATCTAAGCCCAAATCTAAATTGTAATAATCGAATG
Organism: Pentalonia nigronervosa; assembly: GCA_014851325.1. Classification (NCBI taxonomy): domain Eukaryota; kingdom Metazoa; phylum Arthropoda; class Insecta; order Hemiptera; family Aphididae; genus Pentalonia; species Pentalonia nigronervosa. The sequence continues at coordinate 108,333 of JACXSJ010001075.1, read as the reverse complement.
CATTATTAGAATAATATAATACATTATATGCTAGGATATTTTCATCCCCCTCCCCAAAAACACATTTTCCTTGGAGAGAGGAGTAAAAATATCCGGGGGTAAAATTGCCTGTACAATATCCCTTTTATCAAAAAATACATATTATAATGTTACAAAATAATATAAATATTATTATTTTATTTTCAAAACAATACTGTTAACGTAATATTTATCAAATTTACATTTAAGTTTTTATTATCTATATGCAAATAAATATTTTTTATTGACTTAAAGTATTGAAAATGTACATATATATATATATAAGTATAATATAGTTGTAAATTGCTTAACACTTGAAGAAAAAAATCTTTAAAGATTTTATTTTATTTGTATATGCATATATATATATATATAAAACTTCTGATTTAAAATTTAAAAAGTTTAAAAATATATATTTTGATTATTTGAATTAATGAAACCTTAAATAATTTATTCAAATAAACTTTTTAAAACAAGCTACTTAAAACTTTCATTTTCATTCACTCGATGTATTTTTATGTTGTTAATCCTAATTAATATGCTTTTTAAAAACCAATTAAACTAATCATTTCAATATCTAAATCGTGTCATACATTTAAAATGCCAAAAGCAGAGGTACAAATATTTTATGAACTTTGTATTTGATAGCCAGTCTCAAAAATCTACACAATTGATTTCACTTACAGAAAAATAAAAAAAATTTATAATCTTGACTTTAATCCTAACGAAGTATTATTGTTATGGTTAGGTAGGTATAGTTGCAAAAATAGTATTATGGGTAAATATAATCGGTTTTAATTTATAATTTAATTAAATTATAGTCTAACTTTGTATGATCTAACCAACAATTAATTATATTTTTAATAATACTAATTGTAAATATTGTTGTTAATTTGAAAACCACACATTAAATTAAAAAAAAAAAAATGCTCACGACAATTTTTGTTTTTTATCAATCTTACAAATGCAGTCACGATAATTTTTTTTCGTCGATTTAGTTATTAATTTAAAATTATTTGAGGTCATTCGCATTAATTGATTATAAATACTGACATTGGTACTCTTAATATATTGTATTTTATGTTTGTTTTTACTATTTTATACTTTTAAACATCAAAACACTGACATAATACTTTGTTTTACCTCGTTATAAATTATTTTAATTAAAAAAGTTAATTAACGTATATGCTTGTAAATGATAAAATGTATCACTAAAAAATTTTACTATATAGGGCGATTCACCAAACATTCTTCGTCTAAATTTTTACTTTGATAATGAATTTATTCAATTTAATAATGTAAGTATACTTCATAACCATATATTAAAATTCTTGAGATTTGTTGTACTTACTACTTAAATAAGAAGTGTTCTGTGGCGATACAAACTTCTGTTTTTCAAATGAAAATGCTCCTTTTTTACTATAAAATGTAAATTAATTAGTAGATCATTTTTTTTTTTTTTTTTTTTTTGAAAATGTTGATGTACCTAATTCAAAATTTGACTGAGTTATTTTTAGTTTAAAATATTTATATTAAGTCCTTAAAAATAATTGTATACAATTATAAAATATATTATGTAATATTGGATTTCATATTTATTATACTTGAACCATTTTTACAAATTTTAAACGCTGTTTGATTAATATTAATGACTAAAATTTTCAAATCACCATATTACCATATAATTCAAACCCATTATCATTGACTTATGTTATTATCCTTAGCACATAAAGTTTAGTAATTTAAAAACTACTCGTTCGAATTTTTATTTTGACGCGTTAAAATTTCAAAAAAAAAAAAATATCCATTACATAATTTAAACTATAATGGTAAGAGGTTCTCATTTAAAGAAACAGAAGTCTGTATCTCCGTAGGATACTTTTTTAGTAGTACAAGATACAGAAATTAAATTATTTTGCTAAAATGCATCTGTTTTTACACTTTTATTCGTCGATTGTTTATAAACTTTAAAGTAATTAAAGTATCGTATCTGTTGACTTTATGAATGTTTATATATATATTTATATAGTACACAGTCATGCGTTATTTAAAACCGTACAGTATTGAGGAAAAAACATTTTAATCATGAAATCTGTTATTTTATGTTATTGTTCATTGCACACATAATAATTACAACACTGTTGTAGATAGTAATGAGTTTTACGACCACTAAACAACTCGCAACTGATATTTTCAACATTTCACATTTCAATTATTTTTATTCATTAATTGTGATAAAATTAAAATAAGTTAGTATTTATTGTACAATGTATATTGAGTATATATCATATTTATCGATTGTATGAAAACATAAAAGATCAATTAATTTTTATTACTTACCTAGTTTCAATAGTATGTCCTTTGTTAAGAAGTACATTTTTAAATTGGGACCAATTTGTAGTATACACATCCACAGTGGGTGATCCACTATTATGAGTGTTCATTATTAAAAGTTTACAACGTTTTTATTACGTGTGTATTTTTGACGGATAATTTAACGACGTCCAATATTATTATGTTCATTTTTAAAGGTTCTCATTAAATAAAAGATTCACTGTAGGTAGGTGAACAATTTTTTCAAGTTACTGCTAGAATATCTGAATGTACATTATTTGTTCAACTAATACACATTCATTGATGTCATCTCAAACGAAATTATTCATAAATCGTAATTTATATCTTAATTTATGTACATTTGTTATCGGTGTAATACATCGGGCAATTCTATTTTGATCAACATAATATGATTAACATGAGATAAAAACCATATAGGTACATCAATAATATATAACTTATTGTTATTTAGTACTTTTTATTTTAGTATTTTAGAATTTTACATATTTACCTAATTCATGATTAGAATAAGCTGTATACTTTTAATTTCAATGTTACTTCTCTTATAACCTTTTGTAGCTCAGACATCCTATTTAATCTCGGGTTTCCTTTTTAATATTATGTAGTTATGTGTGTAATGTATATACATATTCATAGGCATATTTCATTTTAATTTTGATATTCTAACAAGCGTTTAGCATAATTTATTTCATTCAAAAATTGTACATGTATTATTAGATGAAACTTTTTTTTCAGATTAGTATTTCTTTAATTTTAAATACTACATACACAAAAAAAAAATAAGGAAATTAAACGTGAATTTATTTTGAACACAAAAAACGTGTTCTCTAATCTTATCAATAATATATATTTTTTTTAAACCTGAAAATTATTTTTGATTTTGTTTATTATTAACTAATAGCTAAACACAAATAAAGAATGATAGTTATTGATTTTTACGTAAAAACATTAGAGTTTTATCATATAAAAATTCTTAACAGTCTTGCTTTAACCGTTTAAATGTTTGTACTAACGTTAACTGCTTGCAATCCTTCTATACTGATAATCTAACTGTTAAGTTTAAACACAACAAAACAAATACATTTTCGAATTGTTTATGTTATTTCATTTATTTGAAAATTGTTGAACATATTATTTTTAAATTTGTATAACCATCGTGATAACTTAACGTTATTTAACATTTCTCCGATTAGTTACAATATTATCTATTGTTTACAAATTCCATTCAAATTCTGTTGTTTGCTTATATATCAATTAGTCGTAACAAATTATTAAACTTCATACTTTTATTTTTTTTATACGTTCCGACTATAAAAAAAAAGCATTGGTCTGAATGATTGATGTGCGCGTATCAATCACATTTACTTCCGTTTACCATAAAAGTGCAGTGATTAATTCCGTTTGAAAAGCCTACCGCAGTACGTAGACGGGGGGCAACAAGTCTTGTCCGTATAATAATAATCAGTCGTGCCTAAATTATGGTTTTAAATACGTTTTCAACAAACAAATTGTTGATAACGGTCTTGTTTGTGCACATTTCCGTGCGTTTGAGCAATCAATCAACCGAGATCCGCTGCACGTGTTTCCGCGTGGCGTAAACAAATAAAAAATTGTATAAAGGTGTACAAAATCACTCACTTGAGTCGGGCGGCAATCCTGGTGTCGTCCGTCGACGGCGTGATGATGACACGCGAGTCCTGCACGGTTTCGTGTATAGGATATTATCAAATCGGTCGAGTTTTTTTACAAACACGCTTGTGCCCGGAACCAGGCGAGTGGACGCGATACGCCGTCGCCGGAAATAACAATAATAATAACAATGTCAACGCCGACAACGGGCTCGGATCATTGTCGCGCGAGCTCGAGTCTGGCGGTCGCTAACCGGAAGTGGTTTACGGCTTTTTTGTTGTTTTCTTTTTTTTTTTTAATTTATTTTTTCCTCGCGGTTCTCGAAATACGGCGGCGGTGTCTTGCCTTCGTCGGTCACGCGCGTATACGAAATTATACCGAAATTCCGCGGAACGCCGTATGACCGGGGATTTTGACGGACACGTATGACGGCGGTGACGGTGGTGACGACTGCGGCGGATATTCGTCACGGGCACACTGGTGGTGTGCGCCGCGTACTCGCGTGCCCCCACCCACACACACCCCACACACCGTCCACGGTGGTGGTGGGTGGAGGTTTCGTGCGCTGGTGCCGACGCTATCAGCGAACTCTATTAAACGGCGGGAAAGCGACGGAGGCAGTCGTCGACGATAATGTTGATGGGTGGGGTGGGTGGCGAATGGACTAGGTGAGAGGGGTTGGTAATGGCGTTGGGAGTTGGAGACGGACGTCGGAAGGCAACGGCTTCACGCGTGGGTTCTGTGTAGGCGCGTAACGGAGCGTTTCGCGTCCGGTTTTTCTATTTTTTTTTTTTTTGCGATCGGCACTGTGTGGCTAAATGAAACCACCTCGCGGGCGATGACGCTAAAAAAACGAGGTGTTTTTTTTTTAAAGCGTTTTCGACCGTCGATGAAACAATAATAACAATATAAACCTTAAATGTTGTCCGACGCTTTGGCGTGGAGTGTGATACGTTTGGACCACATATAGCCGACGACTCCATCCCGTTTTTCGAGACAGCTGGACACGCTTGTCCTAACACATAACATGCAGAGCTAATACGTCCCTTAGACCCGCAACTATAACGTACGTCCAGTAAAAATAAATAAATAATCTCCATCAGCCGACCTGTAATACTAAATTTACGTCGTTATGATAAATGGATACAAATACATAATTCAGATTTCTCCTGAAATAAAATTTGTGTACAATGATTATTGTCGTATTATCGTTGAATTATGAACGTTTACTTTCGTATTTTTTGCACTGTTTTACACTAAAATAATAAAGAATAAATGTATATCTAGATGTTAGCGATTCGTTCAACGACGTAAGTCACTCATTATTTTGTAACTATTATCGAATTGAAAAACATTATTTTTACATAATTTGAAGTGATTACAAAACGAATTGTTTAAAAAATTATTTTTCTTCTAAGTATTTACTTTTTTGAATGAGAGCATACATTTTTAATTCTATATTTTTATAATTTTAATGCTTAAAAATCGAATAATAAACGAATAGTTAATTAGTTCAAAGTGCCTATTTAAAGTTTAGATAAAAAAAGTTGACCGATATTTTGCGCAGTAGTTAACGTTTCAATCAACTCATTTAAACTTTAGTTACGTATAAGTTATAACTAAGGCTAAGGACTTCTAGGAGTTTGTATGTTTTTCAATAATCATTCAAAACTAGCTAAATAACATAGAAATTTATTTCATAATAATACGAGTTTATATTCAATGTTTATAGTTACATATTTTACATATTTGACCACTTTTGATAAAAGGTTTAAGTTTTATAAATATTTTAAAAATAAAACATAGTTTTGATTAGATTTCCTGGTCTTGAGATATTATTTTGATGGTTTTATTTATATAAAATTAGTGTTTGTGTTATCCTCAACGATCACTTGTGTTGTTACTTATTGGCGCACGTGATTCCCGATAGTTAAAAAAAAACTATTAGATAATACAAATTTTAATTATGTAAAATATTATGTAAATATTAAAATAAAAAAGTTTTATTAAATACTGTGAATTTTTTTTTAAATACATATTTAGTGATTCTTTAAGGCATAAATGCATGCATATTTTAAGGTTTTTTAGTGCATGAAGTCCCTAGCCCTACTTACAACCAAGTAACAACTGGTTTAAAATTCTTATACATGTATACGGTGCACCAAAATCATTAGAATTCAAAATTAAAATATAAGCTGTCACCCAAAAAAATAAAAAAAACTTTTTAAAAATATAGTTAGACTTAGAGTTTTATTTTTTAATGTTATATTTTAGTATCGACCTGAAAATATTATAAAAAATAATATGTGTTCAAAATCGATAATAGTTTTCAAAATAATGATAATATCTTATGTTGAACAATTTATCCTGTATCATCCACCCGACAACCAATACGTGATTGTCACAAATTTGGCGTCAAAAACGTAAAAAAAAAAAATTAGTTAGGTGTTACCTTTTTTGTTTCTGTTTAACTATTGCGATATTATTTAAACAACGGTGGAAAACGTACGAGTAGCATATACTCTGTTTAGTCAATTTCTTTCCATACAAATACGTTAGAACATGTACACGATTTTCGTGTTTTGGTCTTTCTGAAAAATGCCAAACTTCGTTATTGTCTACATGACAATACGTTATTATTGAAAAAAACTGAATTTTTCTAACCAAATTCGCAGAGTAAAGAAAAACACGCGTCTTGAAACTTTACCACCAATCGTCTGTTTTTACACTTCGATGTTTTCTTTTGTTGACATTTTATTCTTATACATGTATTTACTAATACGTACAAGAATATGACAGATTACCAGTTATAAAACCAGGTCTCTACAATTATCTGATAAAAAAAAGATTTAAAGGAATTGTACATATACGTTTATAATTATATAATATTAATATGTGTATTTTATTATCATCCTACGTTATGTCTAGTATTTATTATAGGCGCGCATGTGTAAAAAAAGTACATAGCATTTAAAAAAGAAGAAGCCATAAAAATTCAGTTTTAATATATAAAATTGTTTTTATTGTCATTTGGAATTACAATATATAATAAAAATCGTGATGGTTTATATCGCTACTAGATTGTCATATTTTTTCCTATATTGCAGATGTCCTATTACAATATTATAATAATGAATAAATATTTTCTAAAAAACGCTTTGATACGGTTTGATTACATTATGTAAGCAAAACTGTATACGTATTATCGCGATATTCCACTGCTTATTTTACAGTCTGTTGTAGTCGGATAACCAGTGTTTTGCAATAAATTATCAGTGTCCCGCGCGGTACTTCTGTACTACTTTATCCGGTGGGTGATTTATTTTTATTATGTCTAAGAGTAAAGGCGATACGTTCATTAGGAAAACGATTTTAGTGACAGGGACTTTATTATAGCATGCGTTCGATTGATATTGTTACTTTTCCGTGTAACAAGATTAATATTTAAACAAGAAAATCGAAAGAAAACCAACTTTCTCGAAACAAGAAATCTAAGTCTAATAATTATTTTTTTTATAACTACTCACATTGTAGTCCAAAGATAAATTTAACTTGATAAATATAAATTGATACTTATTTATAAACAGGTAGGTAGTATCCATTGGTAAATTTTTAAAAAATAGAATTTTATGTTTTTCTCTTAGAGCATTATTATTTTTAAATTCTAAGACAGGTAAACAAACATATTATACACAGTCGATGTCATACATTTGTCAGTATATGAAAGTAAAAAATTGGAGATTTAACGAATCATAAAATTTATATTAGGTTGTGTATAAAAATTTTGAAAAATATCGTGGAAAAATTAAAAATCAAAATTATTACTATGTATAAACGAAATTATAAAAACGGTTTTAGATTATACATAGTGCCAAATTACAGTTGATATTTTTTTACGACCCAGAGTTTTACTTTTTATGAATTATATAGGTAGGTATTTGATTTTGTCGTTGCCTACATTGTTGGAGTTATTAATTAAATAAACCACACCATGAATATTAATATGAAATGCATATACCAACAGTGTAAATAAAATTATTTTCAATAATCATAATATCACCCAATCTCATTTTTACAGGACACCTATTTATATATAATATTGCATAGCATACCTGAACCCATCGGCTTACACGGTTTCTTTTTCTGAAAGGCCTTATTTTATATACATTTTAATTCAAGAGGATTCCGGTTTATTCTTAAATTTCTCGAATCGAAATTCTGATGATATCATGGAACATAAATCTTTTTTCTCATTTTAACATATTATACTGTTAACCTATCCAGGATTCGGCAGATTAACTTCATAATAAAAATCAACCAAAATATCCAACAGCTAAGAAATTATTAAATCCAAAATTAATAACGGCAATGCTTCAATTGAACATTGGTTTTCGAGAGTTATCGCTGAACAAGTAACAAGGTCAGACATAGTACTATTGTATGTGTGCTGTAGCCTGTAAGAGATTTTAATTACAAACGTATTACAGTCCAACTGCTAAGTACAAGTTGTTTTCGGAGAAAAAATAACTCCGACCTAGCAGTGAACAAACGTCGGTGTACATTAAACAGAATGTCGATAATAATAAAATCATAATAAATTAATCAAAAAAAAATGTAATATTCGGCCAGACTTCTAAACTTGTGAAACCGGCGAGTTATCCTCGCAGATATTTTTCTTTCTGCACCTGTATGGCGGATATCATACGTGTAGTGCATTGTATTTGATATTTGTACGTTTAGACTGTTTGGAAAATTAAACTACTAACAATTAATCCAATTCCACACTATTTCTCATATTTTGATTTATATAAAAAAAAATAATAATAATAATATATTTCGCCTAAATTACTTATTATACGTGTGAATGTCTAATATTTAATATAAATTACAGTTTATGTAACTATTCTTTTAATATGAACTAATTTACGTACTTATTTATATGTACTACTAATAAATTATTTTGTATTTATAATTTCGATGGTAAATAATTACAAGTGTATTCCTATACCTCATTTTGTAATTTCGTTCATAGTTCAAATCTGCCGTCATTTATGGGTTCTACAGCTGATTAACTTCAAACGTATTAAATAAAATATTATCAAATGTTTACCGTTCTATATATTCAGTATAACTGAATGAAGCATAATATTATAAATATTTGGCTTATAAACTACAAATGTATCCAACAATACCAATTAAATCGTGATATTGATTTTAAAGGCCATATCGATATGCAAAAATCTGTTTAAGACGTCCGTGATTGTTCTTCATAACCAAGATATACGATTAATAATTAATAACATTTTGTACGTTTATAATACGTCAAAGAATATTGTTCGAACACAACAAGCAACATTATAACATCAAGAGCATCTTAGTATGTAAAACATATCGGTAACATAATACATCATATAAACAATAAATTTAATACTATTTAAATGTAAATATTATTTCCATTAAATATAATCAAATATGGTTAAATTATACTAAAAATAAAACTATTTAATTAAAAATTACAGTAAAATTGGGGAATTGATAAGTGATAAATCGATATTACATCTAATGATGTTGTTGATAATACTCTCATTTTTTTTATTTTTCTATATCTTTATCTTTGTTCTGGTTAATATTTTGCAATTCAAATTCATATATTTGTTATTTTTATTCGTAATTGTACTAATAGGGCTCATCCCGTATATTCATAATAAAAAAATAATTTGATTTAATTTAAAAAATATGTTCAAATACAAATAACGTAAAATTATGATAAATAAATATATAAATATTATGATTGCTTAATAATATTACATTTCAAACAATTTGTTTACATCGACTAATCGTTAATAAATCAAAATATCAATACAGTAAATCTACAAGTGAGAGGTATAAATTTCACCGCTTTGCTATGGATACGCATATGTACAGACACGAATGCGAAAACAATCATCATTGTGACTGGCATACGAAATTTGAGAATGTTTCGTACTTGCAATTCAAAAACGTATTCTATGATTTTTGATTACTGCAACTCGTTGGAAATCAATTGTAATTATTTTCATCGTTTTAAACTAACTACATTTACCGCTAAAAAAATAAAATGGTAGATACACTAGAAACCTATATCACAACAAATCGATAAACTATGTTTTTTAAAGCAAATATAATATTATGTTGATAAAAATGTACACTGTATTTCTTACAAGTTACAACCAACACTGTTCTGCGAGTTTATTTTTCTTAATAATTAATTTTTCCTCTTTATCTGTCACTTCGTATACTGTTAATATATTTTTTCGCACACAATAACATTTTCTTTTAGCATAAAACTGTTTTTTACTCCTTTTCTCGTACTAAACTGATAAAACTTAAGTTAAAATATATTGTTATATTTTATACTTTATAATGTACAATATTGTAATATTATTACAAACACAATGTTTACCTTTAGTATAGTACCAATGTATTTCCTGTGTTTCCACATCATTTGTTAACCTTTGGAACAGGAAATCCTTTAGTACAACTAACTTGAATTGATATAAACTTTTTATCCATTTATTTCTCGAATTTGTTGACTCCATTTTTGATGTCATCTCTATATTTTTGTTGCAAACGACATATAATGTTGTTAATGTTGGTTTTATTCTTAGTATTGTTAGTTTTGATATTATGTTTCATTACTACACATATCATATTTTAGAAGGTCTAATTAGATCTTCTTCTATAATTATAGCTAAATCGTCTTCATTTATATTCTCAACATAAGTCTATAATATTAAGATAAATTGTATGGATGAGTTTACCCTCGAATGGTGATTTTTTGGTAAAATAGGTACCTATAGACATTTCAAACATGTAAAATAAAATGTACAGTTTAACTTAAATAAGAATATTCTAAATTTCTTTTCAGATTTAAAATATGTTATTAATTTATAAATATGAACTGACGAATTGATCTACGAGATAACTATACTAACAAATTATCCTCTTGGTCGAGATTGATAGTCAGGTAAATGTCGATACTCAGCAACGCGAATCAAAATAAATGTAGTTATTATTATTATTGAATTTTGTTTATGTTAACAAGGCTGAAGAAATATAAAAATATTGTTTGTCATTTCAAGATTTATCTACATATTTATTATTTAAATTTCGAATTCGGCGTCATAATAAAACACAATTTACACAAACAATGGTATGCCAAGGCATATCTATTACTAGGATGAGAATTGTACACACTTTTCCAAATCACTTTTTTATTATGAATAAATAACATCTCAATATTTGTCAAACTGCTATCACTATAAATTATATTTTTGAAGAATTCCCAATATTTATATATCTTAAATAGTTGTGAAGCACTATTAATTGTTCATGTATTATTGTTTAAAATTGCAAAACAATAACCCAATTCGTTAAAACCCTAAAATGTATAAACATAAAACAAGAGTCACATATTAAACTGAACACTGTTACATGTATTAAAAAAAAATCAGTACTTACCATAAATTATCACAAGGCTTAGACGACAGATTATTTTCATAATAAGTAAGTGCCTACTTAGAATAATATTTATAAATTATTATAAGTGGTAAACCCAAATAATAAAACTGTAAAACTCAGTCTGCTACTGCCTACTCTGCTGTGTAGTAGGTATTAAGTTTTTACACTCGAAACCTTTTCATTGTATACGAAAAACAATAGTTATATGAGCGAAGAAAACATGGTCTGTCAGCCTACATTTCTAAAGATGTTTTAATAAAATGTTTTTAAAATGTTTTAATACTGTTAACGATACGATAGGTTAAACAAATGTTTGCAAAATACATCTTATAGATTAAAATATTATTAATACATTTATATTAGTGGTTATTAACTTAAAATTCTGTAATATCGGCATTTCAAAGAACGGTGTGAATTGGTTCGTGGTATTAACAGCTTAAAATTAATCTAAACATTTTTCAAAATTTAATAGTGTATAGTAAATAATATTAGCAGTAATTATAAGTGTCAAGTTCTTACAAATAATAATTTTTAAATTAGGTACAATAAATAATTATTTTTATTTAAATATTCAATTTGGCGGAGATTACTTGAAATATCCATAGAAAAAATGTTGCATTAGTATTTTGAGAATTTTAAGTTTCTGCAATAATAACTTACAAGAAATCATACCAAGCTTTAGAAATTAAAATTTGGATTTTTTATACTTTTAATTACAAAATATATAAATTTGTAAATTTTCATAATTTTGACAAATTCAGTAAAGCTTTGAATAACAAACACTAATAAAAAAAAAATCATGTATTTTTAATATTTTTTCAATTGTTATTAGAGTAACTTATTTGGGATTTTACATTAAATTTCCAAGCTCAAACATTTTTATCGACACTATAAAAAAAAAATCAAAAATTTCAAATATCTATAAATAGCTGAGTAACAACAAAAATATAACAAAACACGCCCACTGTTGTGGGTGCTAAATAAAGTAGTTAAATAAGCTAAGTTTTATGATACAAATGTAAAAATATAAAATTTAATTGTATTTGTATATTGTATATGAATACACAACTGTTAGCTTCGAGTGGTTATATTCTTCTCGATTTTCACCCATCGAACAATCATAAAACCGCGTATAGTAATACTTACTAATGTCGTTATTTTTTATTCTATTATGTTTTTACATTCTTAATCATTTGTTAAATGCACGTTTTTTGTGAACCGAAAATAGTATCTTATCTATTGTCTATGTTTTTGATAGTCCGTACATATTTTTTTTTTTTTAATAATTTCAATAAATGCCAATCGCTGATTTTGAATTTTTTATAATGTATATATGTGTAAACGACACAGTATTTATGGTATTTTTTTCACACATTAGGTATATACTTAATTTTTAGGTTTGAGAAACAACTTATACAAATCCACGTGCACGAAGAATAACTATTATTATATTTCGTAAAGAATTAAATAGTAATTCTAACGTAAATTAGTGCATTTATTTATTATATAACGACTGGAAATCTTTCGGATGAAATATCCTGTTTCCTGGTTTTTAACCTGATTCGTCATAACGAGCTAATCTCATCGACGATCTGATGAATAATTTTTTCCCCGGCCGTTGAACGTGGCGTATTATATAACGTGGCACACGTTATAATATTTTATCATTGGCCGACCGCATTGACGCATTATTGTAGTCTGATGAAAGTGGCCGTAATAATATACGTTGCTATTTATCGATTCGTAGTTTTATTTTTATTACAGATTTTTACTGACTTGAGTCAGATGTTATTATATTTGACACTCGAAATATCGTCACCCAGCCTCAAGAACAATATATTGTCACTATTATGCCAGGACGCACCACAGAAACTTAACGACTAGAATTTCGAATAAAAAAAATATTACGTCCATAATATAATTCACCAGTCGAGAAATTAACTCTCCAAAATTAATTTTGTTTTATACTATACCAAGTTCAATAACTCGCAAACTTGTTTTTAACACTGCCTACCTGTTGGTTTAGAAATGCACATGTTTTATTAATATAGGATTGCTATTATGAGTTTCTGTTTATTTCGTTTCCCATTATAAATGATAACTTATGTACGTCCTTCTTTTCATCGCCAAGAAATTATTATTCCCTCGTAATTGGCATTTTATCTTTTAACATTAAAATCCAACCCTATTTTAATTGTATACGGATAATATCAACAACGAGCACTTAAAACGTTAACTTTAACTTATATAGTTCGAAATTCATAAAGGTTTTCGGAAACCCAACGTTAACATTAACTCATAATTAATATTACATACTTGTAGGAGTTATTATTAAATTTAAATTATTATATATTTCACGTGCAATTATAGCTTTGAAATTATTCAAATAAACGTGCACGTGATGATGTACTTTTTTGAACCAATTTGGCGTAACAACTTCCAATTTAAAGAATCAATTTGTATGCATTTCTTGTATATTATTAACAACAATAATGTTTGTTTTCTGCAAAGCTACAGTGGAAGTAAAAAATTTCCACCCAATTCTAATCAATATAATTAAAATGTATAGCTCTGTTGCGGGAAATACAAATAGTTACATAGTTCAAACACATTGGCAATATTAATTACGGTATATACTACACACAAACTGAGAAAAAACATCGATTGGTTTCGGACAAAACCAACGATAATAGCTAGTATTGACTTTTTTATGATAGTACTTAGTTTAATTTTTTTTATAAAATGTTTTAATCATTTTTTCTTCCGTCCAAATATTTACGCAAATAAAACATCGCTGTGAAGCGTAGATTATTAGGAGTAAGCTTATTGCAATGGCAGTCGAATGTGGAATAATTAACTATGTATTTATAACTTTTTATAATAACACTTACCGAATATTTTTTTTACAAATTATGCCTCTTTAAATTCATTAAGTGGTACAAATCCCAAGGTTTTTTGAACACCGTTCAAATAGATCATAATATATCCAAATATCCTATATATTCTTTATACGTATTATACAAGACCATCTGGAATTTACTTTTTAGTAAATATCTTAACACGAGTAATTGGGTTTTAAAAATATATTTTAATTAATTTTAACACGATCCTCAAACATTTGTTGTCGTCGAGAATCGTATCATAATATTTTAAGTATTTAATAAGATCTGTTTTTCAGCACCGATGAATGTTAGATGAGGATGTTATTTGTATCTTCGAGTATTTACCTAAAGCTTGTACCTAGTATGTACCCGAATAATAAGATCTCTTATTTTATAAAGTAAACGGAATATATGATAAACTTGATAATCTGAAATAATCTAAACAAGCCAAAAAAGTTTATTCATACCTGTAATATATTATATTTATTAATAATGAAACTTTACGACGATTTTGAAATGTAGACATTATTATTAGGTTATTATCGTTTGTAGAGTAGTTTATACAAAAAAAAAGTTTTGTTCCATTCTAATAAAAAATGTTTAAGCTTAGGTGATTTGAGGTACTTTTCAAAACCACCTGAGATCTCTTATACTTGAATTATAAAATGTGGCACAAAATTGTAATCAACGTCATCAAATAATTTGATTCTTTCTTTGTAAGAAAATCTTGGATAGTATTTCGAAATCATTCGTAATATTCTCTTTTCTATGAATAATACAAAGCACGATTAATTTTAACTTTACAAAAGTAAGCCACTACCTACATTACTGTTTTAATATATACAGAATGTAACATAAAGATCTAACAAATGAAATAACTTTTCTTTGAATCAGTATTTTTTAACTTTATATAAATATATATATATATATATAATTATTATATATATATATATATATAATTTATAGATACTTGTGCTACACATGTATTATAAAAAATCATATTCATTTTTTAATACTTAAAATAAAAAATGTCAAATTTGATAACATTTTTTTTTTAAGATTCAAAATAGCCAATTTGTATAAATTTGGTTTTTAGAAAAATGTTAACTATAAAAATATTAATCTAATTCAAGTGGTTTAATATTTACGATTTTTTAAAATGACAACATTTTTATGTTTTATATTAATTTTTTATTTTTTTTTTTAATTTAAAATATTTGAATTTTACAAATACTTTTTTTAAAAATTCTAATATAAAATATTAGAAAAAAATAAATACTTTTTGAATTTAAAATGTTTTTTACATCAACTGGATCAATATCTACTTAATAAAAATATTGAGATTTTGAAAAATTATAAATATAAACTAAATAGTTTAAATAAATATTTTTACCATCAAAATTGTTCTAAAAATCAAATTTACAGTTGGCTATTTTGAACTTTAACACATTTTTATTAAATTAAATTTTTTTTATTTTCTGTAGTAAAATATGTTTTTTTACATTTTATGTGTAACCCAAGTGTTTATCAATTTTATATAAAAAAAAATTAAAAATATTAAATAGAAAAGTTAATATTAATTTGTCAGATCATTCTGTGACAGTCTGTATATATGTATATATATATGTTTATATTATAACTACATTTAAAATAAAATGTTAGTGTTAATATACATTTGCAACATTCATTTTTTCGTTCAACACGGATTAAATAAAAAATTATGCTTTTTATTTTATGAACATAAAGTAGAATTTTCATAGTAAATTATTAAATTTATAAATAGTTTTATTTGATATTATATATACCATACATTATACTATTAACGTAATCTTTTGAAGAATTCGTTTTTACTAGATACGAAGGCTCTTATTCGTACCTATAGTTAATGCAATTATTATATGTATATTTATATAATTTCATGTAACACGCTTGATAGTTAATTATTCACTAATATACATAAGAAATATACATGGAATGGTATACTAATAGATGTAGTTATTAATAAATTTGCTAAGCTTAATATTATGTAATAATTGTAACCATTAATAAAGTATAAACGTATATTCTAAACTGACATTGAATTTAATACATGAAAACATTTTGTTTATATTATCAATTATCGTGTTGTTATTATACACTTCAAATTGATAGGTACTATAATTGCTTCTCAACGGAGACCTAGCTTTAATTTTTGTAACTAAATCTGTGGATAGTAAGATTGATTCCAACAAAAAAACATACACAAACACTTTTTTTCAAATTTATTACATTTTAAATACATAATGAAAAAACTTAGTTTCCTCGCCAAATAACATACCAACTATTCAACTCAAATAAGAAAACTCAAAAAATCAGCAAAAATTATGGAAATATACACACTTATATGCAAGGACTCAAACTTCCAATTCAAAATCGAGACATCATCTGCTGGTATTTAAAAAAAAAAAAAAACAATAATAATGTCATAATATACTTTTAATTTTTAAAAGTAAATCCTAACATTATACAGATACACCTATAAATAATTATAAATTAGATATTAAATGAATTTAAAACATTTATTATTGTATACTTAAGCTAAATGCAAAACACAAACTGATAAACATTCTATTTCGGACCTAATTTATTCATGAAAACTGAGGTTTATTATTTTATTTACCTTATTTTAAATTCTAAACTCTAAAAAGAAACATTGGTTTTACAAAAATATACTTCTTCCTAGTTTTAAATTTAAATTCCTGTCCTACGCTCTTTTAAATGTTATTCAAGCTCTCTAATCTTCTTATATTTTGTGATTTAATTTTTTGTAATTTAAACTAAATATTTCAAAATTATATATCTTGATTCAGACAGTACAATATAATTTTCTGTGTTTCTAAAGCTTACAAATGTAAAGTACACCAAATTATTTTATTTGTTTAAAGAACGAAATGCAGACAGTATAGACTATTGTTAACCATAATCATATACCAATTTCATTTAAATATAAGTCATGCACTCATGCATATAAATAGGCACTTCTACTTTCATTATTAGATGGTATGGATTATAGAAACTTCTTTGCATTTCAGTAGTATGGAGTACACAAAATAATAATAATTGAATACCTTCTTTTAAGACTTTTATAATTTTTACAACAATAGAGACAAATTACATTTCAATTAAATATTAATTCTTTAGGTATAT
Organism: Pentalonia nigronervosa; assembly: GCA_014851325.1. NCBI lineage: Eukaryota > Metazoa > Arthropoda > Insecta > Hemiptera > Aphididae > Pentalonia > Pentalonia nigronervosa. The sequence continues at coordinate 90,763 of JACXSJ010001075.1, read as the reverse complement.
AATACTAAATATTACTATAATAATACTTGCTAAGGGGCGTCATATTATTTTCGTTTATCAACAAACAATACACTACTATATCACAGAGCTTTTCTCGGGATTCACAAACGAGCTGCCCTAAGGGAGGTTTATTCGGAAGTCGGCCAGGAAACCGGAAATAACCGCATGTTATGTGCACTCCTATGAGTTAGATACGTAAAGTATTTTGTCCATGCGGCAGAAGGAACTAACATTACAATAATAGTACGTCCAAAGTAAAGTCGTATTTTTATTGATAGTCTAACAGACTTTCCGTTCACCGTTGATAAAAGTTCAACAGGAAACTTGTTGGTACGTATTATTATCACGTCCAAATTCGTTTGATTTACATTTTGCACGTCCCCAAACCTTACATCAATCAATCAATACCTATAACTGACGAATTATTATCTCGTAGAAACTTTTACAACGATCAACTCGACGCGAGGCGTTAACTCTACGGTAGTGGTCTTAACTGGGGCGACATAAAATATCCACGAAAAAAATTAAAAGGAAAAAGATTAAATTAATTATTAATTGATTTAGTAACTCACAAATATTAAAACAAAAGAATTCCAAAGACTCAATAACTGTAGAAAATTATATGAGACTCATTCTTTTCACCATCAACACTAGATCCCCGAATTCGTAAAAACTACCAAGGTCAAATTTCTCATTATTTTATATAATTCATTATTATTTTTCAATATTTCTATATTTTTAATATCTCGAAGTTTATAAAATCCTGCAACTCAAATAATGTGTATAATAATTATTTTACTGCGCACTTTTAAAAATATGCAGTTTAAATTGTTTAATATATTGATGTTAGGGTGACAAAGCGTTGAATACTAGTGGCTAAGGGTGACATGAAACAAAAAAGATTGAGAACCATTAATCTACAGGTTAATTATAAGTTGTAATATTTGTATAGCAATTTTTTCGGGAATAATTTTATCACACGATGTCCGGTAAACGTCAGTTTGGCGTTCGTAATTCGGTTATTGAGTTATGCTTGCGCGACTACACGTATGGACAAGTTACCGCACAAAGTCGACCGCATTCGCATTCGCATCTGCTTTAGTCGTTTACCAAATATGATCAATAAGTGTACATACATTTTAAGCGCAATTTGAAAAAATGCACTCCGTGTCTCGTCAATGGAATAGCTCGATTTAGCTCAATCAGAACGTAATTGTATTAACCGGTCCAATTAAATTATGGTGTAAATACACACACGACACGTAATGTGCACATGTAGGTATATCTCTATTAATATGCCTACGGTTAAATAAATTCCGTTTGATATCAAATTGAAAATATTAAAGGGTCGTACACAAAACATTTTCCGTCAATATAAATCGTATGCATTTGCGCTGACGCAAGGGAATTAGACTTGATAGGGTGTACCGGCAACCGCAACCGTATTCGTTGTTATACTAAACTGCCCGCACGCGCGTGTGTATGTGTGTGTGTGTGTGCGTGTGTGTGTGTGTGTGTGTGTGTGTGTGCGTGTGTGTGTGTGTGCGTGTCTATTACGCAACGCGTACGTATACTGTACAAATATACTCACCATGCGATATTCATTAGCTCATTCATCACGGCAACGGTTTTATTCGACTCCCACGATAATATATATATATATATATATATATATATATATTTACTCGTATATGTTACTAGCAAAAACGTAAATTAAGGAATTAATGTTAATGGCTAGTCAATAACGATATTTTTGATCAAATTAGACAGTATACGATATTGACTAGGAAATATCGTTAATGTCCATTAACAAGCAATGATACATTTAGAAATATTTCCTAGGTTATGACGATAATTCCAGGCTGTTTTAGACTTAATTGATAAAAAAATTAAATCATTTATTTGTTTGTTGGATTAGAAATGCGTTGTAAAATCGATTTATCAGTTTATTTAGATATAATCGGTATAACGATAACGTAATTCTCGACTCTAATATGTCGATGACATTAAGTACTTATTAAGTAATAGATATCCGTTTATCGGATACATCTGGTGTCTAAATAGTAGGTGCATAAGTATACAATATAAATCGTGATCACTTATCTGTTCTAATATTGATATCTCCGCATCGGCTTCCACCTTTTACTCGAAGATGACCGTATCGGCTTCAACCCGGGTTGATTTATTACCACTTACCAGTGGTGTGGACTTATAGGCTCCCAATCAACAAAATGTCCTTCTCATTTACATCTGAAAACTGGTTAGGTCAGAGGAAATTCTCTGTATGTATAAAAATAGTAGTTAAAAATGTTGTTGACGTTTAAAATTTATAAATCTAAAAAATTGTGACGACTTTAAAAAATATAAATAAAATAAATCTATATCTCAATTGAACTGAATGAACACTAAAAAAACTTGTGATATGAACTCTGAGGAAACTTTTTTTACATACACCGCTCTAGTAATTTTTCCTCGTATTAATTTTTCAATAAATTGCTTAAAATAACATTACAAATGTTTTGCTAATCTTTAGTTTTTTCCTAATATTCTTGTTGTGGAGTTTTATACACATGTCAACCTGTATCTGATTCAAAATGTTCACAAATTGGAAAATTTTAGGATGAGTATAGCCGTGAACTCAGCATTATATTTTATTATCATCCTATAATATTTGTACAAATATTGTAACATGCACGCGTACTATCACATTGCATAACATGTATCTAGTATCCACCTATAGTAGAAACCTTTAAAATCGACTGATTTGTTTGTGCACAGTTCACGATATGATTCAGTGGAAATTATTGTTAATATTTTGTTCCGACGTTGATGAAAGAGAGTTCATATATTTTTGTTTAATTTTTTTTCTATAGAGATTGAAGAAATTGAAATAAAATTCGAAAATGTAATTTTCTTATTAATTTATGAGAAAAGATGGGACGATAACACAGTATACATCATTACAGCTCAATATGACGAAAAAATATCGGCTGTTAAAAGTGCAAAATTAAAAAAAAAAAAACACCACAAGATTATAGATTAGTCCGTAAGTACGATGTTATGACTATTGATGGAAAAGAAAAATTAATTAAACCCATATCAGAGGGAGCAGTTATCTATAATTTGAAAATTTATGAAATATTCGACGTCTTATATGCTGCTTATATTACAGTTGGACATGGGGAAGGATAGAATGGTGGCCGAATTAAAACATTACCAAAAGAATCAATTATGTTTTTTTTACACTACTGTTTATATTGTCAAAAAAACAACCTAATCCGAAAAAAAGATTTACTTTCGAAACCTATTGTGCACATAGCTTTTATCTCTTGAGCACAAATAGATCTAATCGACATGCAATCGCAATGCTATAATTATTACCGTTTTATTTTAAATTACCGAGATGATATACAAAATTTATATTATTGTAGTTTCTAAAGTCAAAATGTGCTAAAGAAATTGCTTTAAATTGATTAGGTATATTTATATTACTTTCAGGGAACCGTCAATTTTACATTCTGATATCGAACGGGAGCTTATCAATTCAATTATCACTAATTTTAATGCAATATGGAGTGATATAAAATTTGTATATAGCAAACCACGATATAGCCAGAGCCAATGATCGGTAGAACGTGCTAATAGAGATATTGAAGCAATCTTATTTGCATGAATGTCAAACAACAGTAGTAAAAATTGACCAACCGCTCTCAAGTTTATCCAATTTCAAAAAAATCGAACATTTAATTCAGGTTAGTAATCTTCTTTGTCAAATTATTATTATTTAATTAATTAAAAACATTATTTATTTAAATTTAATTGATTTAAAAATTACAATACAAATATAATATTTATATTAAAAATATGAAAATAATAATTTAAAAATTAAAAAAAAAGGATCTAGGTATTGATCGTTTTCTCTATGAAGCCATGTTTAACTGTTCTACAAAAATTGGATTAGCTTTAACAAATATCTCTTATGATAAATTGTCTAAATTTGAATCGAAAGAAGACGTTGTGAATGTAATTAAAAATCAAAATGAAAACACCAAAGAACTTAAAGTCGTGGATGATGGCAGTGAAGATCAAGGAAATCGTAATATTATAGGTATCTAATATTGAAAAATACAATAGTTGAATAATTAATATTTAATAATAATATTTGTTATTAATATTGCAATTATATATTTTAATTTTTTTAGAATTTAATAAAAAATCAAAAGTCAGTAATATCTTAGATTCAAACAAAGATCAAATAGATCATAGACAAGGGACCCTAACTAACCTTCAAAAGCAAGCACAAAAAATGGTAAAGTATTTTAATAATAAGTTGACAAAACTTCAATTAGGATCTACTGTTAAGAGTATCTAACGTGGATAGAGCACGTAACTCAGTTTTTAATCTTTTGGCGGTCATTGTTACATATGAAGCTGATATGTATAAATTATGTTAGTACAATAAAAATTAATTGTTAAAATAAATTAATATAAATATTAAAATGACTATGTAGGTACGGAGTATGGTATGCTAAAACATAGGTATACTAGATCACAATTGGTTCTGTGTCCTGAAAATAAATTAAACTATAAAAAGACAATCTCAACTGCCAGAGAAAAAAAAGTTACCGTTTGTGAGGATGCTGATTATGGAATCGCGGGATCACAAGACTATACTAGATGTGTTTGTAAAAAAAGCAATGTTTTATGCAACTCAAAGTGTCACAGTCCATCAAATTGTGAAAATAAATAATTATGTATAATTTATCTTGTATTTATAAATGTCTGACCTATAATTAAAATATTTTGTTAAAAAAAATTATCATCGTTGTCTATCAGTATTAGACATTAAGGAAATTTCCTTGTCATAGTAGTAAATGTGTTAACTTTATAAAGTGTACAAGTTTATTTATCATGTACTTATGCACGATGTTATAAGTATTTTTTTTTTTATTTATTTATATAAGTCTCGGCGTCAATGGCCATTAGCATACAAAGAATTTTAAATGTTCACATTTTCTTAAGGTACATTATTTGTGTGTACAAGTTACAGATTATAAACTATTGATAAGATTGGTCTTAATTATAAAGGTTATCATGTGTCTTATGTTGTCTGGGTGAAGGGCTTCTGACAGAATGTTTGATACACATACTTCCCGTTTCAAATAAATGACATTCGGATACAATGTGTTTAATTGAAAGAGATGTACTGCAACTGGCACATGTAGGTGGTCTTCTTTTTTCATCAATTACTGGTGTGTTAGCGACGTGTGTCCTATTCGCATTCTGATGATTGAGGTTTCCATTTGCCTTGTAAAGTCCGGTGAAGAGGGCCATGTGTGGATGGTATTTTTAATTTCGTTTAATTTTGAGGAACCTTGTTTCCATGCCCGTAGTCATATATTGTTCAAAATTATTTTTTTTTTTTATGGATTTGGCGTCGTGTAGGATAAAATAATTAAGTCTGATAGCATCAGAGGAGGTTATTGCTTAGTGTGCTTTTTCGTCAGCTCTTTCGTTTTCCGAAATTAGATTGTGACTAGGAATCCATATCAAGGTGATTGAGTAGCCGGAATGTATAAGGTCGTTGAGATGATTTTGGATTTTTCTGGCAATCTCATTTGTGGTGGGGAAGTTTTCAATACTCCTTAAAGTACTCAGTGAGTCGCTTAGGATTACTGCTTTGTACATAAGTCTTGTTTTTATGATTTCCGTTTTTAATTTCTTTTGTTATACATTCCTTAAACCATACCAATTTTCCGACCATCACTATTTTGGGTTTGACACGATTGGCCCGACCCTGAATCGCCGCCGAAGTTAGGTTAGGTTAGGTTAGAGAGTCTTACCATCCGGATGCGCCACATCAAAGAACGCGTCGCCGCTCATTTGAACCGGTAACTGTACGTGGTCCTAGCGCTCACAATTTGGGGGGGGGGGGGGTTATCCGTCAATTATGTCAGTATGTTGGGGTATAATTGGACAAGGGTACACCATCACTTATTGTGAGTGATAGAGTCACGCCACCCGCTAAGCCGGCAATTTCAGGACAGCCGCCCGTGTGCCGGCTCGCTTAATAAAGTAACTGGGGTCGGACCACCTTATTCCCAAAACTTGTATATAATTTATATATTCACGTGGATCAATAAATGTATCGCGATTGCAACTCTAAACTACCGTATTTATTATACTATGTTGTAATATGTATATGTCATAATTCATAAATACTAAAGCTAAGAATTAAGTTAGGAAAACATGCTTATTGTACAAAATTTAGTATTAAGTTTTAGCCAGTAAATTTCAGTATATGTAGCAACATAGAACTAGGTTAAACTGTAATATAAAAGAGATATAGGAATGTATAAGGAAAGACGCTCTTCATCAGTGATCTCTTGATGTGATCACTGCTGGACAAATTGTAATAGTGTTCTATGTTAATTGTGTTTATTTATAAGTGTACGTTGAAAGCGATCGACGTATACGACAATTATCACAACGAAACTTTTCACGCTGTGCGTTGTGTATTCAGAAGGTAGACGTAATATAAATTATAATACATCAATATATTATACAAAATAATGTTGTTCTATGGCATGTTTTATTTAATAATGTAGTAAATCATCATCATAGTTACAAAATGTTGATTATTAAATTAATGATTATTAAACGATATTAATATTTTTATTTTTTTAATTTAAAGTTACTCTCAGTAGCAGCGACCTTTGGGAGTAAAAATTATTAAAATTGTTACAAAACTTCCATTTGATGTGTTTCAAATCAAAAAAAGGTCGAAAAGTGGGTATCGCTTTGCTGTACAGTAGGTATCGAGTGGATCACTTTCACGGATGTGTTAAAATTGTATTCAATAATATAAATCATTGCATGCGAAAAACGATTCTGAGCGAAGACGGTTTACCAGCCTACATAACTTAGTATACCTATTTTAAGATATTATTGTTATTAAAACACTTCATTTTATTACTATTATTAATAATACAGTAGGTTGAATTCATTTTTGCAGAAAACATCATCTTTGAAATATTAATTAAGTATAAAAAATATAATAATATATTTTAAAAGTTTCAAGAACCCTCAAAAAATATTTTTTAATTACAATGAAATAAATTGCATCGTTATTCTTTATTTAAATATCTAATTTTGTCTAAATTTTAAATTAAAATGTCTATAAAAAATTATTTTTTTAATATATATTATTTGATTTTTTAGTTACACTATTACATACTAATAAAAAACATTGTTTTAAATTTTCAATCCTTCGCTATAAAAACCGATTATTTTATACATTTTTAATTACAAAATAATTTGCAAGCATTAATGATTTTGATGAATTCGGTCACAATTTGAAGTTTAAATGCTTATAAAAAAAAATTGTGCCAATGTATTTTTATCATTTTTGAACTGCTATTTAAAAACTTATGATGAATCTTGTATTAAATCTTCAAGTTTTTTTACCAATTGAAAAAATATTTATTGATAATATAAAAAAAAAATAAAAAAAGCCTAAAAATTTATTATGCTTATAAATAGTTCAAAAAAATTCAAAATATTTTGAAAATGTTATGGTATATAGAAAATAAAAAAAAAATTAAATTAAACATTCAATGAAAATTTCATGTATTTACGATCATCATTTCTTTTAAATAAAAATAAATTTTTTCAGAAATTTGCTTTGCAAAAAAATTCTCGTTTTTCCTTAATTTTTTTTTTTTTTTTTTTGTTTTTCCCGACGCGTATAAAAATTATTGGGAATTTTGTACTTTTGATCCTTCAAAAGTATCAACTAGATTCACTTTCTTATCAAAAAAGATACAGATGAAGAAAATCAGAGCATTTTTACTGCTCTAAAACGTTATGACAGACATAAAAAAGAAGAAAAAGCACACATCATTATAAAATCAATGTATTCATTCCTCGTTCCACTTAAAATCTAAAATATGCTATTTTAGGCATAAAATATAAAATCTAAATAAAACACATCACGCTGCAACGATATAGTTTACATATAAAGAATAAAAAGAAAGTCAGACATGTATTGAATAATATTATGTGTTATATATTAAAAATACCTATCATTATTAATAGCGTAAATTAAAATACAATGAAGTATGTCCAGACACAATTAATATCTTCATTAATTTTGCTTTAAACAATTTAAACATATACAATATTTTACTAAATATAATATAATATGCATTAAATATATAAAATTATTTGAAATTATCCGAATTTGTTAATTGTAAGGTTTTTTTTTAGTTCCATGTATTATTAATCTAAGTTTTTCTACTGATCCTGTTAGCCCGGTGAATAAATTAGAAGTCTGGAAAAATTAAAATTCAGCTACGTATAAATTATATACATAGCACCATGTATTATACAAGCACATATTTCAAGTACTTTTAAAATTAATTACTAGCTTAAGCCTGCTTTTAATATGTTAAAAAATAATGTATGATAATTAGTCACACAATTAATTATTGTGTATTTTTGTTAGTGGATACTTACTACTGGAAATGCTATTATTTCTTATTAGGTTATATTTTCTTTTGGCATTATTGCTATAATACTATCATTTTATAATGAACCATGAATATGTCCAATTACAGAATAACTTATATTTTTAACATAAGTTTATCGAAATGAGAATTTGAAAACAATACCTAAATCTAGTTATAAAAAATATATAAATAATCATGAAAAAATATCATGATATAAAAACATATTTCATTGTTAAACATTAAAATGATGTTAACAATTTTATAAAATATAAAATTGATTTTGAGTTCATTACAACATTAAGACATTAGAGTGTGATAATGTTTATGCATTTAAAAGTTATGTATTTTATCTCCGGTGAGTTTCAAAGTTAATTATAGTCTTTTTAACATAACAATCGATCATTTAAAAATAACTACCAGCCATAATAGAAATTTGTTAGAAATCTTTTTGAACACCATATTTTCATTGTTAGAATATTTATTATAGTGTTAGTGTGTCGCTATAAGATTTTTTTTTGTTTTATTACTCGTGATAGTCCTGAACTATAATTACTTCATCTTTGATATAAACCGTCCACTCCCCAGACGGGTTCTCGCCCCAAAATTGTAACGATTTTATTTTCCATTCAAAAAATCCCATATTTGACTCGTCTAAAGGCCGTGGCTCCATCATTTTGCACGTGGTGTCTAAAAATATGACAATTCTGTACAATATTAATAGTTTAATAGACATCAATACGCGTGTACTTACTTTTTGGCGATTGAAGATCTATTTCGACCATACCGCGTTTTGGATACCGAATGGTCACACATAGTTGTACGTGCTCTAAATATTTTATGTATCCGTTACAACCATTCGTAATTACCGTGGACACAAATTTTGAGGCTCGGCCAAAATGTTTATGATTTCTACTAAAGTTTATATTATTTCAAAATTTTAAACAGTATAATTATTTATAATGATATATTCTTGTGTACCCTAAGTATGGTAAACCTTAAATAATATATTTTTTTTGTACAGATATAATTGTATTAACATCGACAATAACAAAATTAAGTTACATTTATATATGTTTAATACTTATGTAGTTGTGTATGATATTTAATTGGTGAAGTTCATGATTTGAAATCATTCTAATTTATTACTTTTATAAAAAAAATATTATATATTATATAATAAAAATAATATAATATATAATTAATATATACAATAATCATACTATATTTTAATAATTATTATATTTGCATTTATTTATAAATATAAATAAAATTAAAATTAATACCTAAAGTATTATATTGAGAATTTAATTTATCTACCCTCAAGCATAACATATAATTGACCTATTTAAACATTTATTAAATTTAATATTAAATAAATTAATTTAAAATTGTGTGTGGGCTACAAGAATAACTTATGTATATTAAAAACAGAAGTTACAAAATTTAGCTCGTGTATGTAATATACATTTCCCCAAGGTTTCAACCAATATTAGGGATTCCCGAGAAGAGACATTCCAAGAGATTTGTAGCTGCGCCGACTTAATGCATACCTAAACGTCTACATAAATAAAATAATACTACAGTAGGACGCTGTTTATCACAACGCCAGCTATCTGAACATCAAAATAAGTAAATTTATAAATATAAAATGAAAAACTTTTAATGTTATTTGTTTATTTAAAATAACTATTTGAAATAAACGATTAAAATTTGTACTACCTATTAAAGCTTATAATTCGTCAATTCAAAAAAAAAAAAAAAAATCTGGAAAGAAAATACTAAACGATTTTATCATCCACTTTAATGATGAAATATTCTCATTTGAAAATAATAAATATTACACAAATTACAGTTGAAAATGTTGGTTTCAAAGTAAAAAAATAAAATTAGATTCATTCAAAATTTCATAACTAGATCTTATGGGTACATTCAAAATATAATTATACCGTATCCGGAGTCCATAAAACAATTTTCTGGTCTAGCAAATTGTTCTAACTGTATAAATGTATTATATCATATAATATGTATGCATTTCTGATTAAATAAATGTTGTATGACTTACGGGATATGGAAATTTACAGCGCATATACTTTTTTCTGGTACGGTGCTCCAGCCAATAGCTTCTTTCACCAACTTGTAGGCGTTTAATAACCCAAAACCGAACTGGGGATTAAAATCGAACCCTGCTGCGTTAGTGAACCAACCAGAGTTCTTCAATAGAGGTGCAACTTCACAGTTCCTTACTAATAAATGTTGCACGTCTCTCCACGTCAAATTTCCACTATACTGGCCAACAATAAGAAAAATCATTTATAAAATATGTCTCGCAATTGCATAGTTAGACTTTTGATTGACTTCTATAGCAAGGATTTATTTTTTTTTTTATTAGAAAGTCGAAACATATAATATAAAGGTAATACACTATGATATACGAAATTTAGGAAAATGACGCATGTCGATATTAAAATATATTACCTGTATGTGTGCCGAAGCTTCAAAGAATAATTATTATCATTGTAGTTTAATATTGAAAGCCAAAAGCAGTATAATATAAAAATCGTATAATACTATATAAAATTAATATTAACCAACTTTACCAAACCTAAAGCAATATTACGTAGATGACGAAAGAAAAATGTCTATGGCGATTAAAATACATACATATTACACACACACACTTATAAGTAAATTATAATGCTAATAATATTAAATCAAAGTTAATTGACAAAATTATTTTTTTTTTTTTTTTTTGAAAGGATTTTTTGATTTATTCCGTTGAATATTTAATTTAAAACTGAATTAAATTGTTCAGTTTTATCATGAGTGAAAACTTTAAATTTATATAATTTCTGATTAAACTATTTAAATTTAAAGTAATGTTCATTTAATTATTTAAAAATAGGTATCGTAAATACGTCTATATAATATAGTATTTGTCAATTTGATAAATTGTTTAAAACATACTTACAAACTTATACAACATATATTATATTATATAATTTTTTTTTTTTTTTTTAGCAGATATTAAAATTCTTTTGTCAGATGCGAATGCTTTCAACATGACTTATTTTGAATAAATCTATCCAATAAACACCCACAAACGTTATTATTTTATTCTATACCACGATATTGAAAATCAACATATTTAAATTTAAAAATAAGAACATTTACTTGGCTTCCAGAGCTAAAGCTATAACTCCTGCTGCTAACGGAGCCGCAGCTGATGTGCCGGTATGTGAAAGCGTGCATGTATTATTGATGTCCGACGTAACCTGAATAATATCAAAATAAATAAAACAATTTTAGCTTAATTATTTATAATATAAAATTATGAAATATATTGTGTATCAAACAATCAGTCTGTATTTTTTCTCAATTAGTCATATTAATATTAAATAAATATAGATTTTCTTAAAAATCACGTGATGTAATAATATGATATGTTATATGATAATATATTTATATGTATCCATATAAAATATAATAAACATATTACTTTAATTTAACATAATTGAATGAATAATAAACACAATATTATCATCAAATTATCAGTGGTTTGTAAATTATACCAATATATTGTATGAATTGCAGCTAATTAATTTCTATAGATTTTTATATTTTGAATAGTATTTGTTACAATAGTTAATTGAGTAAATTGTACCTTTAATGGCGCATTTATATAGTTAGTAATACACAGAAAAACTTAAATATTTTGACGGAACAACTATATTTAATACCATCGAGGTAAATATAAAAAATATATTTATAAAAGTATTAGACTAGGTTAATACCAAGTACTATTAAGATATTATGATATTGACAAATTGTTGTGTTTATACGTTTTCAAATACAAAATGTATTGATACATTTTTTTAAATACGCGTACGAACAGAATTTAAAAAAAGCAAATACAACACAAATTTTAGTAAAACGATTTGAACATTATTCATTCGATTATTATAGTAGTCCTGTATTTTATATTAAAATATAAACTGATACCCATTCTCATATATACCATAAATATATTATAATAAATGTTATCGTATTTCAACATATTGTAGGGAATTCAAATAAAACCTCTGGTTATTGATTAACTTTAAGTTTGTTTTATTCCTATTTTTCTATTTTTTTTTTAAGTTTTTAACGAAACTTACAAATCTGTTTAATCCTATGATGATATTGTATATACCTAAAAATGCATTGTGATATGGCTCGGCCGTTTTAAGTCCAATCACATCCTTTCAAAATTGCTCTCAACTCGATTGAGTCCGACGTAATTTCCCGAATTTTGCATTTAACTAAAACCGTTCACTAATGTACATAATCAACTTCACTCAAGATCTTTGTCAATTAACCGACCGACGTGTTAATAATAATTTAAATTATTTCACTTAATTGTACAATGATTAGATTATTCTTTCGACTGGCTTGTGGAAATCAATTTTTGAGTTCCCCTACTACCCCCTTGCATTGTTTCAAAAGAAAATATTATACCCGGTGACAATCGATTTTTATCCTACGACCTCCTATCAACTGTCTGACACAACAATGACATCAGGGGCGTATCCCTCACAAGGGGGGATGCGAGGGTCAGATCCCCGTAGGCATTTTTATTCTTGTAATATGCAGGTACTTAGGTTTAAAAATATTCCTTATGTGATAATTTATTTGGGCTGCATCCGAATCGCATATCAAAAAAAATGGGCACTGAACGTTTGAGCACATTAACTCAAAATCTAACACGTTTAGGTACAAATAGACACAACGTTTGGACACATTGAATAAAAGGTATTTTATAATTTTATCTGCTAAATCAAAGAACATTTGGGTACACATCATATACGCATGATCTACAATAGTGGTATGCTAACTTTATTACTCAATACTTTATCTCCAAAAGTCCAAATCAATTAATGTGAATAATATTATTTTATGATTATTATCATAGTACACTCGACTACAAATATATACGTAATACACGTACTGTTATCGATGTTTTTAAATTTAGTGAATTTAGAATAAATAAAGATGAAAACAACATTTTTTGTAGTAATAATCGTAACTGTACCTAATATAACAGCGAAAATATCTTACAACTTAAAATTGTAATGTCCATTAATGGAGACTACAATCACGAATCTCTTCAAGAAGAAACCGTTACAAAACGGTTTCAAACAAAAAAATAATATTATTATTAAAAAAGGAAAACAACTACAGACTTAAATTATTTCCTAAGGTTTTAAAGTCTTTGGTTAAAGCAAAAGCTATATTATATAAAAGTAAAACTGATATTTTTTTGAAAAGTGAGCAATTTTGTTTTATGGAGTTTACTGATAATATTCCTATTTTTACTTCTTATTTGTATGACTAAACATTTTAAAAATCTAAATTTGATAATGATATGAAAAAATATTTATATCAGTTATATCCACGTTTTGTTGGAAAACAATAATATTAAATAATAAATAAAATAAAATAAGATTTCTGATAAGAAATAATAATTTTATAATAACCTAATGATTTAATATAATATGTAGTAATAAAAAAAATTTTAAATTAGTCGCAAAAATTTATTTTGAAAGACAATTAAGATCCAACTTCCTCATGTTGTCTCCTGGGTAACGCTAATAGGCTCTAACAAGTAAAAAATGTGTTGGTATCTATAAACTTTGGTATGCAATCTTAGTATTATTTAAAAATATGATGTACCCAAACGTTGTATTCATTTTTTGTGTCTGAAAAAATGTGTACCTAAATGTGTGTTCCCAATCGTTCTCCCAAATTTCAGGTAAAAATATCATTTTGTGACGTGTTACGGCCAAAAAAATAAAATTGCATCCCATTTCTTACAGGAGTCTGTCCGAATTGCATGCCATATACAAATTTATTTATCATGTACATTATTTTATGTGCATGACTACATTTTTTTTAACTTCTCTAATTTAAAAAAAAAACACGCAAATTTACCTATATAAGAAACGTTCAATGATATTATGATTATTAAAACTGATTTGTTTTTAAATTGAAATATTTTTATATCTTTTTTTTGTATTATTATTATATTAAAAAAAAAAAAAAAAAAAAAAAAACGTAACAAATAGTATTTAAGAAATATTTAAAATTATGAATAAATAAAGATAAACTTTTGTATTTTATATGAATAAATAAAAATGTTGAGTGACTTATTTTTTTTTTTTTGAAAAATTAAAAAAATCCGGCAAAAAAAGGTCAGCAATTGGATATTTACTGCTTTGTTGTACAATAGGTGTTGAGTGGGTCATTAAAATAAAAAATTAGAAAAGTTAAAAAAAAATTTTAAGTCATGCACATAAGTACATAAAATGTGGCATGCAATTCGGACAGACCCCTGCAAGAGATAGCATGCAATTCGGACGTTCCAATTTATATTTATTTTTTTGGCATGCAATTCGAATGCACCGTTTGTTTATAACTGATCACCCTCCCCTCACCATGCAAAAGTTATTTACACGCTACTGAATGACAGGTTATATTATTATGATACATGGCACCATCATTCGACTGACTGGACATCATCAAATTATCGTTGTACAGAGCGTTGACACTAATATATTAGTATTGCGGCTTTAGTCGGTATCATTGTTATTTGGTATATTATGCGCATCGGAACTTTTCGGGTATGTACGCAAATCAACTTTGTTGTTGCCACCGTGCGCGGTAGTGACCGGTGGAAGGGGAAAATAACGTCAGTCGACGTGCGCAAAATTGACACATTATTCTATTTTGAAACAGAGTATAGTAATGTTGTCCTCTCTCTCTCTTCACACCCCAATAACTACATGAAAATAATCAGTCAACCATTTCGACGTATGAACTCTACTGTGAACCTTCTCATTATTTTATAATAGGTCTAGTGTTTAGACGACATAGCGGCTTATTATTTATTAATCCTCTTATTTTAAAAAATATTGACATTTTTTTGATACATTTCAATCATTAAAACGTTACACATATAATTGTTTTTAAACCCAATGCACTTTTTTACTAAATATAATGATGTGCTTCTAAAATATCCATTCGAAGCATCCATATCATTTATGACGTACATTACATGCACAATACAATGATTTTTTTATTTTATTAAAGGTACTATGTTTTGATTTATGTTAGTTTAAAGTAAATTAATGTGAAAAGGCTAAATACCCGGGCTTAATGATTTGACTTATCTATCCCAAAAAGTAAACAAAAACAATGTCAATTTTCCTCAACTTCCTCTTTGTTCGTGGCCTTTTAAATTTAACTAACAACCTCGAATATTATATTATCTCTACGATAAATTATTGTAGTATATATATATAAGTATAAACAAAAAGATTAATAAACATTTTTTTCTTTTATTTACAAATTAAAAACATTACGTTCATTAAAATATAACTTATATGATTTATACAATATATAGCAAACATTTTGAAGTTTCGATCGCTTTATTTATTATGTCTATTGTACTGCGGCAGCTAGCAGGTTACATTTAGGTTAAATTATACAATATCGTTCAATATTTCACCTCGTTTTAACTTTATCGCGATTGAAATCATATTTTCATTACATGTATATTAATGCTCATAATATATTTCTCATAAATTTCCATTGCGTCACAGGTACGCCCTCCCCCCCCCCGTGTGTGTGTGTGCAGACGCGGATACGAGGAGAGGGCTATGGGGGCTGAAGCCCTCTTCTTAAGGATTTAAAAAATTTCAAAAATAACCTTAATTTTAAATTTATTAATAAAGTAAAGAGGAGCGATATACTGCCTATAGGTATATATAGCATATTATATTATATTGCTTATTAACATTTAGGAGTAATTGATAATCGAGATTATTTATATAAGTCCTTAAACGTAACGATAGTTTTAAACAAAAAGATCTCGACGTGCTGACATACAAATGAAAGTAACTTGTTGGAGATCGATGGTTGAGACTTTGTTATGTTGCTGTTAAACTCTGTACATTCTTTCAACTATTTAAATATTTTACACTATTGCCTACGTAATTATTAGGGCACGTATTTAAATTCTCTAAAAATATTTTAAAATTACCTTTAAAAAAATACATTTATATGACCTAAAAATTCTAAAATGCCCAAAAAATATGAATTTTTTCAAAAAACACAAATTATGTATTGATGAAATAAATAAATATTAAAATTGCGAAAATATGTTTAACACAACTAAAAGCATCCTACAATTGTCCCACGTACCACCGATTTAATATTATCGCTTGATAAGAGAATACTTTGATAAAAGTTATATGAAATTAAATCAACTAATAGGTTGGTGTAACATTAAGATAAATTTCAACCTTGTCTAGTTTAAAACCAGATTACTTGATATTATAATAAAGTTCAAAGTGAAAATGATTTATATTTCGTAATACTATGTTTATATTTCAATAAAGTCATAATACAAAAAAAGGTCAAAAATGTCTTTAAAAAATTAAAAAATACCTCAAAAATATTTTGAAGTTAAAACATGGAGTACCTACTTGAAACACATTTGTAGTTTGAAAAGTATCGTGTTAAGAGATTCCAAAAAAAAGATCCAAATGCGTTGAAATCCGATCCCTAGTAATTATATAATATTATATGCAATACAAGACAATTTTGTTATTATCATTTTATGCATGTATAATGAATTTTTATTCATCCTATGCTTTTATGTACTCAAAGTAAATTTTTTCGTCTAGCCTTCTCCTTTTTTTTCATTTCTAAATCCGCGCCTGTGTGTATATATATATATATATATATATATATATATTATATTATATTATATATATATAAAAAAAATAAGTGTACATTTTGAATAAATTTTATAGCTCAAGATCCACCGAACCGATTTCGATAAAAATTTCAGGGAATATTAAAATTGATATGTAGATAGTTTCTGTGAAGTTTATACGCTGTGCGATATGTGGTTCCGGAGTTATGGCCTCTTAGGTTAGTACGATGTTTCGCGCACGCGGTTTCGGCCAAAAATGTATAACAATTCATCAATTGAGAACGACTGGGCCGATTTCGCTCAATTTTTTTTTCAATTGTTCGTAATTTCCAGGAGATAGTTTTTACGAAAGAAAATTTTGGAAAACCCCAATCCCGGGAGGTGCTCAAACAGGGATTTTGAGATTTACGATGGAAATATTTGTTTATAAATGGTTACTATACCACCAATCTCTGTTTATTTATAAGGTTGTTAATGGTTACAAATTTATAACTATTATAATTAGTAAGAATACATTATCATATATATATTTTTGTAAATTAATTTATTGAAAAAAACAAATCTTCAGCATGGGCAACCGTCGCAATGTTTTTTATACCTCATTCTAATTTCACTCACTAACGCACTTCATGGGGTCCGCAATCCATTGCCTACCTGATAATTTACTGCTCGCATATTGTCCGTGATCTAATGCAGTGGATTGCCTACCTAGGTGGTTTAAATGCATATAAATCACTTCAGGTTAATCTCAACTGAATATTTGGCTCAGGCAACGCTGGGTGGAACAGCTAGTTATAGTATACGTTTAAATGAAAAACCATCATATACTTAGGTATTTATTTATCGCGCCTTTAGTGCCGTAACTGTTATCACTTACGATTTTAACACCATTATCCAGGCCGCCGGAATAAGCAGTTGCTATGACGGCGGCACATCTCTCGGCGTACTCGGGAGCTCTGCCGTCCATAGTGACGCTGCTAATGGCCACCGTGTGAATGTTTCCCACGTAGCCATCCGATGCGCAGTTGTCAAACAGCATACGACCGTTGCCCGATGCGAACACGTATATTGAACCTTTGCCGTTGCGACCCTAACATAAACGAGAACGACGGCACTTCAAAAATATTAAATCATATACCAACAACATCACCACGGTTTAATATTGTCCAATTTAATTATTACGGTGCAAAGAGATTATCGAACGATACAGCGAGAGAAAATATAACCATGGTAGCAATCAAATCAAAGTTGATCATACTACATAATATCTTAATGTATTTTGGAGTGAAACATAAAATGTGTAAATCCATTTTAATGCTCGACCAAACTGAATCCGTAATCGAATTTAATCGGACCTAGTTTATAAAAGCCAATTTTGGATAGTTGTAAAACATAGTGTATATATTCAATAGTTATTAATTAAATATAAAAACAAATTTAACAAAGGAAAATAAACACATTTTATCATCCAGGATCGTAATTGCGGTCTTAAGACTCAGTGCTTTTTAGCTTGTTGTTACGTGATCAGTACATCATAATAATGTTTAAAAATAATATAAATGCAAATATATCTACATGCAAGAAAGTAACACCCACTCTCAGAGTCATTTTCGAACAGCACTTAAAAATCCTTCGCCTAATAATAAAATCACTTTAAAAACTCAATCTAAATCCACATAAAAAATCTTTAATGGATATGTTAAATTTTAATTCAATGATAATTCATTGCATTTTTTTTCGGTGCAAAAACACTTTTCAATATCAAAATTAGTATGAGATTCAATAAAGTTTGTAATTAAAGGGAGTGTTGGAGGAGAAGTTAAAAGTTAAAATTCCCAGTAATTTTCGAAAGAAAAAAGAAAAACTAAAAAAAAAATTATGATAAACAGGAATATATTTTACAAAACCGATTTTGGTTTTATGGTTGAAATTCAAAAATGAAAAATCATTAATATACTTTAAATTAATGTTACAATTATTAATATTAACTTTTTAAAGACGTGATATAATTTAAAAACATTTTAGCTCTTTTTATGATATTTTTACAATCTGGTGATCAAAGAATTTAACATGTTTAATTTGTTTGTGAGCTTTTTGTATTTTTCTCGAAAACAACAGGAAAATTTGAAAAAAACGCAATATATAGGTATTATCCACTAATTACTAAGAAATATTTTACATATAATAATTATAAGATTATTTTTCTCGTTTTACTGTGAAAAAGGGTATTATTGGTATAATATAGAAGTAGTATTATATATTAGAAAAAAATAATAAACACTGAATATAAAACCAATATAACAATTATAACTAAAGATCGGATTTATATGTATTTTAATATTTTGTTATTTATTTTGTAAAATATGCATGCACTAAAAAAAGGCAAATTTGCAAGAAAAAAATGCAAAATAAAATTTCAATTTTTATTAAATTTTATATTTGATTTTAATTTCGCAGTAATAATTATTTATTGATTTTATTAAAATTATCATAAATAAAAATTGAGGTACATAATATAGTAAATATGTAATAAAAAAATATAATTTAATTTTTAATCATTAATTCATTAAAAAAAATATTTTATTAAAATTAAATAGTAGATACATTAATGATATAAATAGGAAAAATGTACGATAAGTTTAATGTAGTATGTTAATTGGAAAAACAATAAGTTATCAAAGTATGTTCCATGTTTATTTCTGTGAAATTATGACCGCGATCTGTAAGAATGTACTTGTAGGAGGAAAAACTAGTTATTGGAGCATATTTAAAATTGGCTAGTATCCGGTGAATAATTTGGAACAGATAAATCGTTGAAATTAGCACTGCCACCTTGAAGTATTTTCGAAATTTCTTTTAAAACCATTAATCCTTTATTTTTATTCAAAACGATTTTACATTTTGTTTTAATTATTATACTATTTCCACTAGTAAGAAGTTCATTGACAGAGTTTTCCACTTGTTCTAAAATTTTTAACAAGTCTACAAGGGACAAATTAGAGATTTCAAATTTTTTGATACATTCAACGATACATAAAAAATGTTCTCTGATGTAAGCAAGATCATAATTTTACATTTAATTTATTTAAAATTGATTTACAATTTTGAATGCTTTTTGCATCATTTTCTAAATTTTTAATTGCATTTTTGAACTATACAAAACGATCTGCGTAAAAGAAGGCTGACTCGAGCCAAGTACCCCAGCGGGTAATTATTGGTTGTGGTGGTAAAGGTGTATTTGACACATTTCTTTATACAAGTGAATTTTATACGGAGCTTTTGAAAATACATTTTTTTCTATTATTAATTAAATCATTAATGTCACGAAAAGTATCTATAATTTTTCAGCAATTCGGTGAATACCATGAGCGACACAAATTACATGTACAAGATACAAATAAAATGGTTTTAAATTTTGTACAGCTTTCGTCATATAAGAAACAGCATCAGATAACATCGACAAAACTTTATCATCATTGTTACCTTCGTGTCACAATAGTTTAAGAGAACTGTTTACAAATGGTGCTATAGTTGAATTATTGGTTTTTTTCAAGAACTTTCGATGTTAAAATTACGATTTAGAAGTCGAATCGGCATTCAATTTACCAACAATAAAATGTTCTACATATTTTCCTCGAGAATCAATAGATTCATCAACAGAAAAAAATATACAAGGTGCCTATGTATTCTCGAGTATTTTGTAAAACGTCTGTATAACATTGATTTAAATAGTTTTTTCTTAACGTACTTTCATCTGGTATATGTTTATTTGTGTACTTTTTCAAAAAAAGATTTAAAGTTTTTAATTTGTATTTTATATAAAGGTATGTTTGAAGAAATTAATGTATTACAAAGTTCATTAAAAAATTGTGATTGATTTTCTATTGGTATTGATGTTTCGTGAACAATGGTAGGTTTGTTTAGAAGAAAATTTGTTCAAACATTTTTCATGAAAAAATGATTTTGTATATTGATCAATTTGAAATATTGTTCTGCTATTTCCGGTTTTTGACAATGCTGACAGAAAACTATTGTGTTATTTAAAATTTTGAATACCACACCAGAAATATTGAATGGCTCAACCTATTTTCTAATTGATTCCAGTTTTGAATTTGGAATTTTGGGCATTTTAACTGTTTAAAAATTAATAAGTAAATTATAAAATAATTTTCGGCAAAAAACACGTACACTTAACACTCACTTGACTACAATGTAATTTTTACTAACAATAATTGTCTTGTATAAATGTAGCAGTGGTTGTATAATAATGTACCTATATATGTTGTTTCGGGTGTTTTATCAATAAGATTAGATAAAATAGGTAAAGCCGCGTCTCCACTATAAAACTCATACAACCAACCTATGGAAGTTTAGTAACCTATTTTTAGCGTCTGAATATTTTTTGAGACGTAAAATATTTGATATTATATAAACGTACCTATAATCTGTTTTTTTTGCCCAACATCTTTTTAGGTCTTTTTAGGTTTGTTTTTTTTTTCGTTAGGTGTATATTTGTAAGGTTTTTCGTTAAAATATGCAAAAATATGTGGAACATACACTAACATCAGAATATGCAAAAATATGCAGTATACAATTTTGATATTTAATTAATCGCGTAATGATTTGTGGACATTCATTGATTGCAAGTCCATACATTTTATGCAAAATCTGGTCTTTAATTATAACCATTAAAACCAGCCTGTTCTTTCGAACAATATATATAAAACAAATACTTCGTGGGAATATGTTTTCTATAAAACATTTTAATCCCAGTAGTAATATTGATCTTATCGAAACTTCCATACTCCATATTCTCTATTATATATATATATATATATGATTTTAGGTACTTATACTAATATAATTCAGTTGACGGTTCACTGTTAAAACTGTGAAATATATTTTTCTTAAATGTTGCACTTTAATATATAGTTAACATTTTTTAACGGAAAGTCTACCAGCAATTGCCAAAATAACACCATAAGCTCGGGACCGTTTTTGAGATGTGATAATGATTTATTATTCACACGTGTAATAACACTTATCCTTGCAGGTACTTATGAAATGAACAACGACTATCAAATACTGAGCATAATATACGTGTAGGTATTTGACGTACGATATGCACTTAAATATAATATAATGTGTGCCTATGCAAATCGGAAATCAGGCGGAACTTAGCTAATATAACCCTAACTTAACTAAAACACACGTATATATTATATATATATATATATATATATCTTACACATAAATCTAAACCCTAGTAATAACTATCAAAAATGGTACGTAATATGATATGGCCCGTATGACGCGTGCAAACCCGTAGACAACACGTGATTATATAATGCGGGATGAATTTAAAGCTTGGTGTATTTTCGGTATACCAGTATTTTCAGTATTTTAGATTACCGCGGTATATCGCAATTCGGTAATTACCGTTGTTACCGAAAATACCGCGATATTTCTACTACATATATTACTTAATATTTTTATATAATCATATACCATAATATAATATCCATCATCTGTTGTCTGAAACTGTTTGTAAAACTAGAATTTTTTTTAATTTTAGTCCTTCCCCCTCCTCGTATAACAAAAAATTTGGGACTTATTTTAACAATAATAAATAATATCACAAACATAATTTTTAAAATAAATGTTTAACTTTTCTGGGTTGGAAACACTTTTGAATTCACCGAACATATCGATTACCAATATTTCTGGTATTTGCCTAGGCGTGGTATTTTCGGTAATTACCGAAGTACGATATTTTCGGTGAATTTAGAAATGTTCCCGACCCAGAATAACCGTGTATAACCGGTAGCAAAATCAAATACCGGATACCGGTATCAAAATTTGAAATACCACCAGCCAGCTATGGGGTGGACGTGGCCGCCGCCACCGGTTTTTTAGAACGACTACAAAACTACTGCGTTATACGATACGGCGATGTAGGTATAGTATAATATATTTCGGCAGTAAAAAAACAATTCGGTCAGTCCCCACCGCAATCTCACGCAGTTGCGGATGACAGGCAATTGTCCGGTGGACCACGGGTTTTTGGGCGGCCGCCAACGGCGCAACTATCGCGATATTTAGCCAGTACCTATTATAATATATACATCGTAATAATATTATATTACAACGAAAGAGAGGGCCGTTTTTCGGACGTGCATTAAAAATAAGAACGTAAAATGTCGTGCCACAGCGGACTGTCGCTCGGACTGTAGTAATTATTATTATAATCGTTTCTCGAATATTATTATGCGGTACCGCTGTAATGTGTGATTGATTGCCTGCCCGTTATTTTCTGCGATTTAATCAGTGATTAGTCGTGCAGTAACCCGCGATGACGACGACGCCCCTCGTTCGGGATCCAGATTAAGTGATGGCGGCACAATGAGTGTCGTGTGGTATACGCGTACGAAGCGTCACACGAGTATTATACCAATTGGTTATACTAATTTAATACGCCGAGGTAATGGAATTTATATTATCTTATACCATCAACGACTACTTGCAATGGCGTAAATCTCAATAGGACACTTTGTGTAAACGCGAACGTCAACATGCAGCAGAGCGATCCATTAAACGCGCCACTCAGATTCCGAACAACATATCGCATCATATGTATTAATATACACATTTTCCTTAAATCACACGAAGGATGTTAGTTTTTGAGAAGAAACACAAAATAAAGAAAAATGCAAAGTGTGAAAATAATTCTGATATTTATAAAAAAAAAATACATAAGAATATCTCAAAGAAATACGAACAAAACTCTTTGTGCAATATAAAACGTCAAAAACCGAAATACCCTATATGAGTGTAAAACAAAACACTTAAAAGGAAATATTACGGTGCACAATAAAATGTTTCTAATCAAATTTTATACTTAAATTATGAAATTAATTTATTGAAAATATTACATTTGATATTTGAGCAAACAGTTTTATTATTTTAAAATAATATTCACCAAAATGCATGTGTACGTACGTACTATTAGGCACAAGCTACACATTAATGAACATTAATACTTTGCGTAGAACGTGCAGACACTAAAGTTAAAAAAAATGAATGTTTTGTTTACTGTGAGATTAATAATCATAATATAAAACACACATGGTATCATACGATGTAAATAAATTCATCTGCGACTAATTATTATTCAACACATTATTTAGACAACCATTATATGTTATATTTTGTATTATTGATATTTTATTATAGTTTATATTCGAATTCAGGTACTTACAAAAGTTACAGATCTGTGTAAGTTATATGACTCAATTCGCCCATGGCAGAGACTTGACGGGAAAATGTGAAAATATAAAAACAATTATTATTGAAACACACGATAACTATGCGTGAAGTCATAAGTAAAATATAAAATCAATTAGGGGCCTATAGCCATATATTATACATCACCAGTAAAACTCTATAGTATTTTCACATTCAAACTATATGTGGGAACAATAAATTTAGCAAAACATTCAATAAATCAAGTACTGCTTTATGCTGCACTTGGACCTATAATACATACGTACATTATACGATAGTTTAATTATGACGAATTGCGGAACTAATGTCGAGTATGCAACTAATTATATCTACGAGTTACGACGTTGATATTTCATTCTCATAGGTGCGTCGAAGTGCGTTAAAATACTTTGTATATTACACTATTATTAGTTATTATTACAGTGTACCGACGCTATATCGTATTACAAACTTTCGTGTCATAAGTGTTAATACTTTATTTTAATTTGTTTTAACCGTATACGGTACAACACACACGCATTAATTATTTTTCTCTTTGTACAATTTTAACGCCGCGTAGCTACATGATCTCTCGTGGAAATCATTTTACCTTACACGCAAATTTCGCAGCATATCTCAAAGCGTTTTACTCTCGTAAAATCGTTTCGAATAAATTATTTATTTTAGTTGGCAGCTCTGTCGATCGGGTCATAATGCCATATACATATTGCGATTACCTTAGTTGCACCGATTTGGAATGCAATTTGCGCCATTACTCCGGGCCCGTCGACCATTAGACCGTCGTCTGTAGGCCCCCATGATCCACTGTATATATCCACCAATGAATTAGCGTTAATTAAGGCTCTAGCTTCCATTTCGTCGTTTGTTTTGCCATCAAGCAATACGATACCTATACAAATTCATCAGTATACAGTTAACATTTTTTTTTGTCCTCTACGTCTCCAAACTTTTAAAAACAAATTCTTTTCATACGGTATGTATTTATTACAAATCTATAGGTCTTTAAATTAAACGATCTCTGAATATTCCTAAATATCCTCACCGTCATTATTAGATATAAAAGTAATATAGAGTTTTTTACCACTCTACAACTTTACTGTGAACATTCATAAAGTATGGTATTCCTAGGCAAGGGGATGCATATATATATATATATCTATATATTATGATGAATGATGATATCACACCCGGATTTGGAATTTAAACTCTCTCCCCAAAATGTTTTTAACTAGGTAACATTTATTTTAGCCATGTAAGATCCATTTGTAAACTATGCGTATATTTATAATAATGTGTTACATAATATATGTGCACAATTTATTTTGCAATTTAAATTAATGATTAACGAAAATAAGGATTATTTTTTTTTTACTTATGACTTTATGTGATATTTTTTTCAGTATATATGCCTTCCTATTGGAGAATACAAAATATATCCGATGACATAAATTTACGTCTGGACTCTTTATGTTAGATAATAAAATCTTATACGCTACTCCGTATACTAAGCATGATTTCATTACTTCTTATGGGATAATAGCTATTTGCTACTTAATGAAAAAATAGTGTTAATAAATGTAAAATTAATTAAATAAAATTATTATGACGCACTTTTTAGATATTTTTTTCAATTTAATCACATCGGGTTTGTAAGTCTTAGTAATGGAATTGATTAAACTAAAAAATTATAATTTTAATAGATGGCTTAAACAATAAATTCAAGAACGATCAAATCGTAATCTACATTCGATAGAATCTAACAAAAAAAAAAATACAACTACTGCAATAATACTATTTAATAAACTCAGCATTTTATCACAATAATGCAATGATATTATATTATAATCTTTATTTGGTTAATATTATAATAACTGCAATAATAAATAATTTACAATATGCATAAATAAAATAAATTAATTATAAAGGAAAAAATATAGTTCAAGAATGAAAAAAAATAAAACTATCAAATCTCTGATATTGCAATTTTTTCGAACTCAGAAATGTGTTTTTCTACAGTGTTTTAATACAAATAAATCTTGATTACACCAATACCAATTTATTTATATACCTATATATATATATATTTGTGGAGATGAATAATTCATTTCAACCACACATTTATCGATAAATGTTGAGCGTTTTTTAAATGTAATTTTCGAAATAGATCTTTATGTCAACTGCAATTTAAATTTTAAATGATTGGACTATTTTTTAAATATAAGTAAAAGTAGTAAATATATTTATATTTTACTGTGGATAATGAATAAATAAAAAAAAATATTATTCGACAATGTTATTTTAAAATAATAGTCCACGTGGTATACTAATACTTTAATATAGATAAATATCATAGTTTTATTTGGTTCTTTTTTATATGTATGGATTTAAATTTCTGGTAATTATCCAAGACGCCTAAGACGCAAACCATGTAGGGACTTGTTAAACTAATATAAATTTTTAAAAAATCTATATTTATGACGTATTCCACCAACGGGTAACTTTTTTTGCCCAACTATATTCGTGTATATTAATTTCATTGAACACCATCTCGTTTTATACCCAAAGTTTCAGATCATGTATATTATTAAAAAATAATTTTAATGTATACTGTATAAATAAAAATACATTATATTTAAAATAATATTATTATATTATTGTATTAATTAACATAAACAACACGTGTGCATTTTTTATACGTCAATTCCCATCATGTTTAACTCCGTAAACTTTAGATTAAATGTTTGATGTATTTTATGTGTAGACAATTGACAGTATATATCTATAGAGAAACTAAATTACCATTATAACAGTTGCAAACTGTGTTACGCGAATAACGAAAATGTAAACGTATAAACGTAGTACACCGTAGTCTACCATCTCTCAGAATCAAGAATACGGGACAAATGTTTTTGCACAATATTCAGTCTGATATACCAGTACTATTACCATACTACTGAAGTATTGTTCACTTTATGTAGCCCCTTTAAAATTGAAAATAACTTAACGAGAAATAATATTGTATACGTTTATACAATATCTTTTCTGCTTATCACAAATCAATTTTATCAAATTATTTTTGGCAAAATTCCACGTTTATAGCTTGTAAAAAGAACTGTGCAGCATATAGCCGTAGACCAACAAATTTTAAATAATATCATGATACTCGCAGTGCATTATTTTAAGAAATACGGGACATATTACGTGCTGATGCTCATTCGTACGTGCACACGGAATATTAAGTTATAAACGTAGAATTATAATTCATCGGACCCGTCGCACCCTACTTATGAGTTTTGGTCAACAATGACGTCGCCTATTTGTATGCAAAATTAATGTGGTGGTCAGTGTTGCAGTTACTAGGTACAATGTCCCTCAATTACATTAAAATAAGCCATTGCATGACGTACGGTTATAATGGGTATGTACTCAATGTTCTCAATGTTTTTGAAATATGACAAACAATAATAACCGGCGTTTAGTGTAATGTCATACTTGTACCACAGAGTTTGAAATTTTCTATTAAAATATCTCAGAGCACAATTTAATTCAAAGCACATTGTGTTTGACTTCGAAAAAGCCACGACGAATGCTGCTAAAAGTATTTTTTCCGTTAATAGAATAATTTGTTTTTTGAGACTTAGTGGACTTGGAGATTAATATTCTTCTAATGTTTCGAATTGCTCATTACAATTAAGAAATTTTACAGTGTTCGCATAATATGTTACTAAGAATAATATTATTTTATTATTTTAAATACTAACTGATTCGGTATCTTATATTTAATAACGATTTTATTTATTAACATATTTTATACATTAAAAAGATAATATTATGTTATCGCAATATTATAATATTTGTATATTTGTGAAGTTGTGACATGATTGATTAATGCCACGACGTGTTATGTATGTTGAACAAAAATGTAAATCTATCGACAAAAAAATTCAGATCGATAACTGTATTAATTAACTCAATAAACTTTTAATTATAACATATAATTGAACTAACCTCCTACTTTTGCATTGTAAGCAACGCCTACACCACACTTTGTATTATTTGCAGCCATTGCAATTTCTCCAGCACATCTTGTACCATGCGTGTTTGTAGGATCTTCATACCTCGG
Organism: Pentalonia nigronervosa; assembly: GCA_014851325.1. Lineage (NCBI taxonomy): Eukaryota > Metazoa > Arthropoda > Insecta > Hemiptera > Aphididae > Pentalonia > Pentalonia nigronervosa. Next base: position 62,091 of record JACXSJ010001075.1, on the reverse strand, counting down.
CATAGGGTCCTTTTTATTCCAGTTCAGATTGATACTGATTTCTTCGTCCTGAAACAAACATTTATAATATAATTGACAATAAAATAAAAAGATATTTTTGATAATTAAATTTAAAAATATATTGACTTAAAAAAAAATGTGATATCTGTATAAAAAATATTACAAACACATTCAATGAAATTAAAAATGTATTTTAATTAATACTTAAGATATATTTAAATTTACACATTTTCAAACAAAAAATAATATAAACATACAAACATTATAAACGGCTTACTAGTAATTTAATATTGTTATTCAAAAAAACGATAATTAATCTTTTAAGATATTGCATACCTACTCAGTTAAGACGCAATTTTATCTTATAGGACTGTAGGTGATTAAAGTTTAATATGAAATACTAATGACTAGCTCCGATATATAGAAGTCATTTTAAAATACATATTTATATTATTTATAGTTGAAAGAATTCCCACAAAATATACAATTTAATACACATATACGCTAAGTATACTCAAAACTTTCTAAGTGAAATATTAATATAGGTGAAGTAAACTGTTTTACTACAATTACAAAATCACAATATAAATGTAGTATGTAGTTTCCCGTGGATTAGTAAATTGTTATTATTTTTATAATAATGTATGCTGGTAAGTACCTGAAAATATAATTTCAAAAAACCTTTTAATACATTCTAAAAGTTTCCAGTTTTCGGGTGATGCAAAGTACCTTTAATAGGGATTTATAATAAATTATTCAATTGAAAGTCGATATAAATAATGTAAAGCATGGTTCCATTATACATTTGTGTACTGATTTTAATTGATTTTTAATGATAATTCAATTTTTTATTGTAATATTAAATCGATATGATGAACGAATAACGTACGCTATGGAATTTGCATATCGATATAATTATATCAATTATTCCTTAATTATGAGTACAAAATATTTTGCACGTATATTGTTTAAGACTTAGTATTTGTTTTAAGTGTGTTAAAATTCTACGAAATATGTACTCACAGGTACAAACCTAAATATTGTATACAGTAAAATATATTATATTTCCATAAATTAATAAAGTAATAATTTTTAACACGTTTTTATGATACTTGTCAATAAAAAATGTATAATATACACTTTGTCATTTTCAGAAGTCGTAAAATGGGATAAAATTTAATTTAAACATTTATATGATAAATAATGCTATTTTTTAAAAATATTGCACTGCAGTGTCTATAAAATATAAATCTTTATGCATTATTTGTATAATGTAGCTTTATTTATTTATATTAATTTATCCAATGTGGAATTTGGATGTGGGTCTTGAAAAATTAAGATAAATTGCGTTTAAGTATATTAAAAGTTTTGTATTTTATCAAAAACTATGAATAAACAACAAATTTGTATCTCACCTGCGTTCATTTATAAATAATAATTTTTTATATTTTATTCATTAAATTACTTTATGTATATAACATAATTTTAGGTATTACAAAATAATAATTACTATAAAGATGTTTTTTTTATAAACAAATTAAAGTTTATATTGGTATACAAATTTAAACATGCTTATGCTATATTTTTACGAATCTAAGTAAATTAAACTACACTTAATTACAAATAATGTAAATATTAAGATGTACATAGTACATTATATTTTTTTTAATATAAATATTTGATCAAAAATCATAATATTAACAAACTTGGTAAATTAAAAATTTGTTGTTTCAATTTAATGATAATTTGTAACAACAAATATTTTCAAATATTTTTTTCAGAAACTGCATCCATTAATAGGTACAATAAATTTCCAAATAAATAAAAACAATTAATAAGTACCAAATAATTTTTAATATTAATAAGTAAAAATATTAAACATACTAACATAATTGTCCTTTAGATCATCGTGAGTATATTCTATTCCATCATCGATGATCGCTACCCGAATACCTTTACCTGTGAATTTTAACTCTTCATACACTGGTACTAAGTTCATATCTAATGGCATTCCATTGTTATAATTTTTTCGGTAATCTTGCTGAAATATATGTAATAATATAATAGAATAAAGTTAAAAAGTTTCAACGAAAATGTGTTTTATAAAAATAAGTTTCACGAGTGAATGGATATGCTGTATATTTAATACTATTGTTATGACGTATTATGATAAAAGACCCAAATCTGTTTCTCAGGTGTGTACTGAAAAATAACATTTTTAAATAGATGATTTGTATATTGTAAACCTTAAACATTTTATACTTTAATCAATAAATAATTACCAGGAAGGAAGCAATATCAATAGAAAAAAATAGGTTACAAATTTCTTACGTTTTTTTTTTTTTTTTTTTTTTTTTTAAATAAAAATAAATGGTTTCTTTATAG
>JACXSJ010001075.1:0-59606 GCA_014851325.1 Pentalonia nigronervosa | reverse complement strand
ACATTGTATCTGCAATGATCTAAATGTGTTCAGTCGATTACATTAGAATTGAATCTGAACTATCCTATATTTTAGGTTTCATAAGTTAATGGGTGTTTAAAAAAGAATAATGGTCTCTTTCATATACTATGATTTCCTGACCACGGCGATGAAAAAAAGACATTAAAATAAAATCTAGAGAATAATAAACGATTTATGGTTTAATGAATTTCAATGAGAAAAATAAAACGATTATACCTACCTCGTACCACTGCAGTTTCCAAAGTTCGTCGTTAAAATAACTCTCATATCTGCTGCGGACATCCGTCGGCACTCTTTTATACAAGCTTTTCGAAAATCCCTGTTTAGCCCAATTCACCTAAAAGTTTTATCCATTTTACTAATCGACATATATTATACGCGGAACTGTATGAACTAAATTTTAGCAATCCATTATCATTATGACATGAAGAGAAGTTGACATACAGAATTATAGGTTAACCAAAGCGAAGTTCATGATATATTTAAATATATTTATCACAGAGGATAATTATAAAAACGATCTCATTGTAATAGTCTAAATAGATTCTAGATAAAATATTAACTTTTGTATAAAATAATGAATTAATTTGTTAAATAATATTATATTTGTTGAAAATAAAACCGTGAGTATCCTTAAGTTATAAAAATAACTGTGCAGCGTTAAGCTGCTTTTCGATAATGCCAACGAATTATTACTCATTACTAATATTGGTATATGAATATAGATAGGAATTAATACAACCATATTGATGTAGGAATGTGATGTGTTTAAAAATTAAGTCTAGATAATAATATTCAAGATCTAATTATTAAAAAAAAAAAAAATGTTAATTTTTTGTAAACTTTTAAGTAGAAAATAGATGGATTAGGTGAAATCATATTTTCCTTATTACAGGACACCGAATACATATTTTACATATACAATATAGGTACATTTTGGAATTAATTAATTATAAATATCAACATTTTTTATTGAAAATATCTGATGACCGAAAAATTGGATTGATCTATATGTACAATATAATATTTTCAAAATGTTCATCTTAAATTGTATAATGTTAGTGACAAGAGTATCATTCATATATCCTGATGTTTATTCATCACGTAATGAATATTTTAAAAAATTTTCACTAAATTTAAATACAATATTGCTGTATAATATAAAAAAAATATGTACCATAATATATGAATATATAAATATAATACGTTTTCCGTTATCTGTTGTCAAATCTCCGTCATTTTAAATCCTATCATTTTTTTAGTAATATGCTGATAACATATTATTATTGTGATAAAGGCAAAAACATATTGACTACCTAGTTCGTTAACAATCGTGTCACCTTAAAATTATTAAAAGTAATAACAGATGAACATCCGTTTAAGAATATAATTATTTTACATTAATTTATTATTTATTTATGGCGATGAATATAAGTGATGTACATATACGAGTACTAAATTATTGCGATAAAATACAGTGTAATAAAAAAAAAATATTATAATTTATAATAATTGTTATATTTTTATAAATAATATGCGTTTTCTTTGTATAACATAAACTTTAGAATACATTGTACAAATGTTATATATTATAATGTTGACCATTAAAATAAAATATTTAAAAAATAATTTAATGGTTATGAATATTATGAGCAATTATTATTATAGGGAGGTACAATGTAATAAAGTCAAAATGTTGCAAATTAAAATTTCTGGAAAGACCCTTTATAACAATAATTCTTTTTTTAAATTCTTAAAGTAAAATGTATTTATAAATGTAAAATGTATAAATATACAGATCGCCAAGTTAAATTTTTTAAACTTAATCTGCATATTTTATAAACAAATATTGTGCCAGGACAACAATTACACTGTTTATATATACTATATACTATTATACGAAAAACTAGAGAATTCAAAGAATGGTATGGGTGTGAATTCTAGAATAAAGTGATAATAGTTCCCAGGTTTAAAGAATTTAAGTATAGTTTAAACAAATAATATTTAAATATGATATAATAGGAATAAATAAAATATATTATACATACAGTATAGGTATGATATATTAAAAATATAATAAAAATATTTTATATTAAATATAATACATTTTTTACTTTAAATGTCACACTGTATTTGTAACTTATTCAATATCAAGCATTAAGCAATACAAATTATAATTGTACCTAAAAACTATAGTGTCTATTACTGTATTGATATTATTTTTTTAAGAAATACAAAAATTAGTGATAATAATTGAATAACATAAATTATAATTCTTTAATTGATATCTAATGAAATAAATTCACTTTATTTTTATAAATACCTCATATAAACCTACATAATAAAGTTGAATCTTTAAAATTATATTTCAATTAATTTCAATTACACTGATAATTAAGTCATCTTAATTAACTCGGGACGCAAAATAACAGAAATAAAGAAAAGTAAGAATAAAAAGGTCGGCAAGTGGATACCGCTATGCTGTATATAGTAGGTGTCGAGTAAGTCACTTTTATGGATGTGTTAAATTTGTATTCAATGATATAAAATCATTGTATGAGAAAAACGATTCTAAGCAAAAACGGTCTGTCAGCCTATACAACTAAGTATATTTGAAAATATTATTACTATTAAAATAATTAATATCATTACTATTAATAATACAGTAGGCTGAATTAATTATTGTAGAAAACATCGCCTTTGAAAAATTAATTAAGTGTATAAAATATAATAACACGCTATAAAAGTTTCAAGAACCCTCAAAAAATATTTTTAAATTACAATAAAATAAATTACATCGTTATTCTTCATTTAAATATCTAATTTTATCTAAATTTTAAATTAAAATGTCTATAAAAAATTATTTTTTTAATATATATTATTTGATTTTTTAAATACACTATTACACACTAATAAAAAACATTGTTTTAAATTTTCAATCCTTCGCTATAAAAACCGATTATTTTATACATTTTTAACTACAAAATAATTTGCAAACTTTAGAGATTTTGATTAATTTGGTCAAAATATGAAATTTAAATGCTTATAAAATGAAAGTGTGTATTTTTATCTTAAATATTTTTGAAACTGCAATTAGAAAAACTTGCAAAAAACCTTATTTTGAGTTTTCAAACCTAAATTAAAAAAGTTAAACATTTTATACATTTTTAACCATAAAAATATTTGCAAATGTTCAATGATGAATTTCGGTCAAAATTTAAAGCTTAAATGCTTATAAACAAAATTATGTCTATTTATTTTTATTTTTTTTTCATTTGCTACTTTAAAAACGTATAAAGAATCTTGTATTAAATTTTCAAGTAATTTTACCAACAACATTTTTTTTATCGATGTTTAAAGAAAAAAAAATTGAAAAGAATAAAAATTTCTTAAGCCTGCAATCAGCTCAAAATTGTCAAAATGTTTTTAAATTTTTTTAGTGTATAAAAAACGATATTCTAAATATTTTGTGGTAATTTCAAATGTCTTCAATTATTCCTTTTTGAATTACATAAAAATAAGAAAATCGTTCCCGGAGAAAACGGATGAATATCTAATGTCTAATTTTAAGCTCTCATAAAAAATTAATTTGACTTTCCGATAACGTTTCCTTTATTAGAAAGGTGAGAAAACTTACAGTGATCTTTGTGTTGAATTTTCAAATTTTAGATTTGAATAAAAAAAATTTTATGAATTTCCTAATCAAAAAAAACCGCAAAATTTCGTGGTTTTTACGTATTTTTTCGAAATTTTAAATTTAGACGCTTATAAAAAACTATTAAAAACTTACGCTCAACTTTTTTTTTTAATTTTCACTTACAATAAGTTATGAAAAACCTTGTATTAAATTTTCAAGTTTTTTGACCGACTGAAAAAATTTTTATCGGTAATAATAAAAAAAAATCCTAAAATTTATTATGCTTATAAATAGCTCAAAAAAATTTAAAATATTTTCAAAATTTTATCGTGTATATAAAATGCTTATATAAATATTCACTGAATATTTCATGTATCTACTACGATTACTTTTAATGTTATATCATAAAACAAAATCGATATTGTCAAAAATTTGCTTCACGTAAAAATTTCCGTTTTTCCTTTAATTTTTTTATTGTTTTTCTCGACGTGTTTAATAACTATTGGGAATTTTTTACTTTTGACCCTCCCTAAGTACCAACTAGATTTACTTTCCTATCAGAGAAGATGCTGATGGAAGAAAATCGAAGCACTTTTAATGCACTAAAATGTGATGACAGACACAAAAAATAAAAATAAATAATATAATAAAAAAAAAAAAACACACGTTGTAAAATCAATAAATTCTTTGCTTCGCTCAGAATCTAAAATGTTGTAACTGTTTGTACCCACAAAAGTTTTTTAACACAATCAATATTGTGTTCAATATAGATTAAGTAGATAATTAAAAACCCAGTGACAAGGTGAAAGAAAAAATAAACTGAAAACATAGATATCTTTGTATAACTTTTACAGTATTAAGACAGTTATTTTCCAATAATTTGTTTTTAATTAAAAACAAGTAAATAAATATAATCATATTATAATCTGTTTATATATACCTTATTATTCTGTTTCAAAATGTTAGTTGTGTTGTGGAATGGCTCGTGATAGATTTCAGGATGGTCTTCCCTTTTCACTTTGTAAACATTTGGTATACCATTTACCTAACACAATTTCATTTTATTTAATAATTTTTTATAAAAAAAAAATTTTTAATTATGATATTCTGCATGAGAATAAAAAGTTCAATGTACCAATCATTGAACCAATGTCCAATTTTAATATTATTGTTGTACGTAATAAAAATTATTGTTCATATCTAATATAAAATAATTGGTAACAATTAAATTATAATTAGTATAATACTAACATTATTAGATTTTAAGAGATAATTCACTAAAATTGAATTACGACCAAGAAAAATTATATTAATGGAAAATTAAGAATAGTTATTTATATAATCTCCTCCCACAAAAAATTTTCTTTTGAACTGATTACTTAAAAATATGAACATAAAATACGATTTTTATTTAAAAAATAAAAACAAAAAAATTACTACTATGTAATTTTGTATACATTATGAATTGCAATATACTTTACATTATCAAAAGATTATGTAAAAAAACTTCAAACAGTTTTTAAACGTTACAAAGTGTAACAAAAAAATGTCATTACATACTACCTAGTCGAGTACCTACCACACATTTAGTTTTAATTGCATTTCTTTTATGTTTGTTACGTTAACCAATAGTAAATATACTTGACATTAAAACATTAATATTCATGAATAATTTATCATTGATTATAACTTGATTAGCTATACTGCAAAATATATTGCAAATATTAAATTAAACGTTATACAAATTACTTAACATGCATTGTATTTTAAAAATAATTATATATAATTAAAATTGTGTATTCATTATTCACATTATTATTTTTTATTCAATAAATTTAATTACCTTTCAATACTAACCGTTCCTTACATGCACTAAAAAATAACTGTGCGTGCGTTACGCGTGTATAATTGTTATTTAAATTGTAGAGTTTGTGTAATGTACTAGTGCAGTGTACCGTACTGCTGTGTACACAGTTAATTATATTTAATCGTAATTTAGTTTTTCAATCTTACTGGTTGTGCAAACGAAAATCCCTGTTGTATTATAGTTTCTTGTATTTCGTTCAGATCACCAGTAAAATGGAAATACCAAACATTTGAATAGTGATTCACGCCGTTTTCGCCATGGTTCTACAGAAAGAAAATAAGTGATTAATTACTGTGGCCATTTTATTTAAAATATTAAATATCAGATATTAGCTATTAATAATTATATTGGGAATTAAAATAGTGATACGACTTAGTGGATATTTTATACAAGTACCTGTAAATTAGACTTTCTTAAATCAATTTTCATAACATAAATGCTTGTTTTGGTATTAAAACAATGTTTATACTTAATATAATCAAAAATAATAATTTATTGTTTCCAATAAACCTTTAAAGAAAAAGGCAGGACATAAAAACTTAAATTTAAATACCTACCAATATAATTTGTATTAGGCTGTTACTTTATTAAAAATCTTAATATTACATTTTATTAATTCATATTCCAATGCGGGTAACTACTATCAACGAATAATATATATGTTATATATATAAATTATATTTTGTATTTTTAGATTTTAAAATTAGTTAAAACAAAAGTATGCATGAATTCTTTGTAAATAAAAAAAAAAAATGTAAACTTGGGAAATTGCATTTTTTATAAAAAAAAATAAATAAATAATAAATGGTATAAGGAGTTTGTATATTATATCTCTTATACTTATTTTGAGAATCCGTAACATAGTGAATATTTTTTGAATAATTTTATATTTTCCAAAATATAAACGTTATAACGGAATACTTCTGGTCAGTAAATATGATTAATCAAGTTTATAAGATTAATAATTATTATTTTTAATATACGATCATGTACGCGAACTATAAACGCACTATACACTTTTCGATTTTGATATTTAGGAAAAATATCGATAAATATGAGTTCAAAAAACGGTTTAAAATATTTGTGAGTAGGATAGGACGTCAAAACACGAAAATGATTAATGGACGACTAAAATTCTGTCGTGTGTTTTGTAAAATGATTAAAACTGTGTAATTATGTATGCAGCTTTTCAAATAAAGAATAATGCGTACACCTACTGCTGTGAAACGACAAGTATTAAATATTATTGTTGTTCGACAAAATTATAATTAATGTCGACAATTCCTTTGTCTGCATTTGATGTTTTCAATTATTTCTATCGAATCGGATTTACTTTTTTATATTTATAATATTGGATCATACACTTCATTTACACATGCACCGATGCGCACAATAATATGTGCATGTCATAATATATTGTGTAGGTACATATTATTTATTTATTTTAATGTATTTATGTATGATAATATATTATGATACCTTCAATGCAGTAATGGACGACTAACCCAAAAATTTACAATGTTTGAATTAATGACAATAATAGCAACCATATAATTCAATTCATAAACAGCCTAAGCCACCTTTACTTAATTATATATACGTATGTGCGTGTGTGTGTGTAAAATGTAAATATCTACTAAAAAATTCGAAAATGATAGAAAAAGCTTTTATTTTTAACTATACTATTTCAGTAAAATAATGACGTGATATAATGACTGCACAAATATTTTCAAAAGATAAATTATTGTTAATACTCAGAGTATTTTTAATGTAAAAACCTCTAAAATAATTATTGACATTGTATTTTTTTCAACACACAACGTAATAAAATAACGCATTGCGCTTATTGTAAACTGTTGTTTTTAGGTTAATGTTGTTATGCTATAAATTATAATGATGTTAACTGACCTATAATACCTATAACTAATACTGTCTTGTTTATTTTAACGTTGATTCAAAATATTTATATTTTTGATGTTAATTTCGGACATTAATATAACTGTAGTCTCAAATTAATTTTTTATTTTGTTTTCATACGTTAAAAACATTTTAAAAATATAATATAAAAAAGTATCAATTACATAGGTATATCTATAAAATAAGATATGGTCAAGTATGCATAGAAATAACAACAATATCCAAACCGTCAATAACCCTATCCTCTTTAAAGGATTGCTGTCACTCTAGTCTACATTATGATTTCAAAACATTACATTTATATAGTAAACAATAATATACAGTATATTCGTAAACACACTTATTATATAGTACTTATATCTACAGCGATTAACTGTAACTGTAACAACAATTATGTATTAATATTTGATAATATTTGTCGTATCCCAGTATGAATGCGCTATTATTTGGTACCTCCGTTTACTTAGAAATCTGTACCTGCGATGTGATAATCAATATTATATTGTTATAACATTGGTTATAACTGGGTGTACCACCAAATCATGACGTTTGTTCTGTCAAAAACCTAGTTTTTGAAACTCATGTTTTTAACATCTGATTTCTTCATACTTTTACCGCATTAGACGGCCATATATATAATTTAACAGTTTTGGAAATTACATAAAGCAAGTAATGTATTAACTTTTCTGTAATATTTAGTTTAATGTAATATTATTTTATTGTCCGTAAACATATTTTAATCAACGAAAGTCTTATAAAAACAAGTCTATAAAATGTTTTTGCGAGATTGTTTTTTCGACTTTCTCAATATTTTCTCTACACGAAATAAAACTACCATTACCAAATTATATAACGCATACTTACATGGTGTATTAATAGCTCATGAGAATCGATCAAATAATTACCAATGACGAAATAAAAATATTCACATAAATACAGTAATCCAATAATCTCCTTATTCCAGCTCATTTCTGAAAAAAAAAAAAAATAATTAGATAATTTAAATTGTGTACTAAACATACTCGGGTGTTTCGTTTATTACACGTACTCAACAAATAATTTCTAATCTTTTGTATAATTTTAACCATTTTCAATAATAATATAATACAATACAAATGAATTAATTTCCTAATGCGTTATAATATTATGTTCACAGGGAAAATTTTCATCATAAACCAAACTGTATATTTTTATTCAATTTTCCAAAAATATTCATCACTAAAAACCAAAGTAATAATTTTAACCAACATAATTTACGAAAAACATGTTTTATTGTTGTTGATAAATGCTAAATAATTTTTACTTAGTTGTAAGCTACTTATTTATCTATAAATAAATAAAGACACGAATTTCAAATACACTTATAATGCTTAAAGTTTATACTTCAACTAATTGACTTTAATAACTAATAAGCACTCTAAACAAAAAATATATTGTATTTAATAAAAGATGTATGAAAAAATGTTATAACCACAGGGCTTGATAGTAAAGCCTCAATATTATTTTAAATTAAATAATATTTAAGTAAATCAATAGCAAACATTTATTTGGTACACATTTCAATCCAATTCTAAGTTAAGCAATTAATTTTGCTATATTTACTTTCAATTATATAACTGAATTTGTTTTTATTTGTGAATTGTATAGTCTAATATACAGGTTATAATTCTAAATCGGAGTTAACTGTAGCTTATTTGTCTTTTTGGTTAGCTTTTTCAATTCTTGTTATGGTGACATGTCCAAAAAACCATGCAAGAAATTAACAAATATTATAATTTTGTGATCATTTAGTTGGTTGATTATTTGAATGATAATAGGTTATGGTGTTTTAAAATTGTGTATGCTGATTAGAGTGCTTAATGGAATCCGATATTATTAAATAAGGTTTATCGTCGTTAAATTGAATTCTATGATGGATTTGAAGTTTTTGTATTGCTTATACTTCTACTTTAGGCGTAATATATAATTGTTTCAAAAATTTGAAAACACCCCGGTAAAGAGTGATAGATTTAATAAGTAATGAAGAAGTTTGATAAGTACAGAGAGACATTATTTTAAAAATATAGGTGGTAAACCGTCCGGTCCAGCTTCTGCTGTTGCACTAAGAGAGTGAATTGTTTCTAGTATTTCTGTTGCAGAAATAATACATGAATTTAAGTTAAGATCAGTATAATATTTTGTATACGGTATTTCGTGTTGTTTAAACGAAGAGTTTTTCAAGTTTTCCACTTCAATGAGCAATTTCTTTATTAATGTTTTAGTTCCGGTATTTCTTTAAGACCTTGATCACAGCCTTCACAAAAAAATTTTAGATTTCGATTTTTTAAAGAGAAACATTTTAATTCCGTCGGTGAGAGAGACGATCATTTAGCATGCTAAAACACGATAAAAGACAACCATCACTTTGGTTTGTTAACAACCAACGTTGGACTATGTTCGTCTAACAGGTATGTTTAAGTCTGAACATTTAAATTTACAGATGTAACAATTTAAATCTTGAGCCATAGTAAATAGATATAAAACTTACATAAATATTAATTGGATAACTTTTAATTGGACGATAAGAGACACACGTCCGCAAGGTACAATAGTCGACATTGTACTATATAGTAAGGCCATTTAGATAATATATCTTGAACACTTATCGTTTGATATCACAACAAGTTCTGATTACTGTACGATTTTTGATGCGCCAACATATATGTTCATAAATTGTTATGAATTAGTACTTTATTAAAAAATCTTTTATAAATGTTTTTATTCGTGGTATTTTTGTTGCAACTTGTTTGGTTGAAGTTAATTAGATCTTTGTTAAATCATCAATAAGGTATTTGTATTTAGTTATTGGATTATGTATTAATTGCCATTTCGTTGTTTACAATAAAAGTTTGTTGTTTTAGTGGTCCAAAATAATATAAATTCACGAAATTATGGAGGACAACTTCAATGATTTTATAAAACATTAGATTTTCTTCATTTTTTGGTATTTTTAATATTTATCAAATAGTTTTTCTTAATGGGATGTTCCCCAGCTATACTACTTATACTTGCGATCAGACTACTTTTAAAGGTTTAACCGGATAGCAAGATTTTGTACCATATTTAGCATTTGTATTTTCTATGTTCAGCTGATGTTGTTCCATATAATACATTTTAGATATCACGAAAGCTATATATATTCATATTAAGATGTCTTAATTAGAATCTCATTCAGTGTGAGCTAGTGATTTTACCTAGCATGTATAGTGATTTGAGGGTTCAAATTTTTAAATTGGAAATTTTCAATTTTGATATTCCAAAAGTACCAATGAGATCCTATTTTCTACAAAAATTTTCCATCAAAATTGATTATCAAAGCATTTTTCTACTAGTAAATATGACAAATTAAAAACCACACATCATTGTTAAATGAATATACATTAATATAAATATACATTCATTGCCATGCTCAGAATCTGAAATGCGTAGGTATTTGAAAAAAAAATTATATTTTAATAGTTTTGTAGTTGTATGTTACTGTAAAACAATTGTATCTTAAGTAATAAACGGTATTTTAATTAAATTCTACGAATTACAAATTTTTCAATTAATTACTTTCCAGAAGTACTTTTTTCTATATAACTCTTCTTTTGGGAGATTCAGTATTCATACCCATTAAAATAAAAAAACAAAGACATTTTTCCACCACGGCGTAGAACCACAAATTCACTGTAGGCACACTATGTTAATTATACTAAAATCAAACAACTTTAAAAATCTATGACCAGAGCATAGAATTACTTTGATTAAAACTTGCTCACATTTTTGCCATGACTTATTACACGAATTTTTTGTTTTTAAATACTGCATTTTAATCTCTTATACATATATATTATTTATTATTTTTATCAATTAAATAATAGTTATAAAGTAAAATATTACTTAATATTAATGTAATATAGTTATAAGTGTGAACTAAAAGATATACTATACTGCTAAATAAAATATAGCCACCTCGTATTTAAAATTGTGAGACACCCGCTGTATATGCACGTTTGGCTATAAACTCATTTAAACACTTACTTTTTAGTTCAAAAACAAGTCAAATAATACTTAGGGTAACAAAAAATGAACTTATTACTACTTTTTTATACATTATTTACTATTCAACATAGTTTTATTAGTCTTGAAAAGTGACTTCACCCAACAGTGCTATAAAAATCGAGAAGTTTTCACTTTCGTAAAGTGTACACTGTACGTAGTATATTGTCATTAAAATATAATAACATAAAATTAACATATCGTTAAATAGCATAAAATATTTTGACTAAACTTAATAAATACGATTTTGCGTACAATAACGATGTTTTAAAAATATTTAATTCATCCAACAGTTAAATGTAATTTTTTAAAGTATTTTAATATACCAAAATATTTTGCCTTTTAGTCGATTGTACATGTTAGTCTTCACCGAATCCATTACATATTCATATTAACAACTAACACTAATGTATAATTATTGAATACCTACGATATTTTTACTAGAAACCCGGATTATTGCATTGCGTGACGACACATCATAAATATTTCAAATATTTCCCAACGTCACTCTTTTATGTACATATTAATAAATTAGTTGACACATGAGCCATGTTCCAAGGAGGTTTAAGAAATATTATATTTCTGCCAGTAGTTTGCAATCCTGCGTTATTCATATAGGAAATTAAATTATTAATAACACACTACTTTCAAATGTTTTTTTTATTGTTTTGTTGTTAAAAATTCATGGAATTGTATAATAAATAATAAAAACACGAATAAAGTCGTCAGGATAATCTATACCGGTATATTTAAGTAAAACTCTTTTGATACTTATTATTGGGGCCTACAAAGAACATTTATTTTAGAAGTAGTAAACTATTTTTTCTTACAGAATTATTGCTCGTATATTTATATAATATTAAATAACATAACAATTTTTGAAGTTTTAAGGACTTTGATATAACACATAGGTATGCGTATGCGTATGACGTGTGACGTGCCTACAAACTACTTATAATGAATTTTTCATACTTTACTTTGATTTATTGATTTTAATATAAGGTGGTAAAAAATATTTTACATTTTCGAAATGAAAGCTTAAGTAAATTTATAATTTTAAAGCCCTCTAAGTACCAATTGAAAAATTCATTGTACACAATTTCGTATAAACGAAAAAAGTTCAGAAACTATTTCAGCTGTGTAACATAATTATACTATAATTGTTAAACTTTTAAAGATAAAATGATGATTTTCTGTTGCAAAATATTTTAATAACTAGTAAAACAAAACAAAAAAAGAGTACTTATATAAAAAAAAACTAAAACATAATTATAATTCTGCAGGGTCTAATTGGCTTATAATTAATAATCATTTTTTTTACTGTTACTATTTGATGTGTTTGAAACAAATATTTTTTTAAAGGATTCATAAATGTTAATCACAACGTCTATAATCTATAGTCTTATCGATAAATAATAGCAGAAAATATACAGATCTTCTATATCAACAGCTATGTTTACATCACAGAATCATTGAAACGTGCACAGACATTTACTTAAAAAGCTTTTATACGTCGTTAGTTAAATGTATAACTTTCTTATATATGGTACTACAATCTAATGCTAAGATATGTTATGTTCTCAAATCAACGTTATCGATTTTTAAATACATAGAGAAATCTCTAATATTTGCTGAGCCGAAATCTCCTTGTTTTCATGTATACAATAAACAGTCTAAAATGTTTGTCTATTCGCTCTTTTTTTCTCATACAAATGATTTACGTCAGACTTCCGCAATTTCTGATAATGTTACGTCAATGTACATCGCAATGTATTACAATCGACCGTTAAGTGTATTTTTCATAGACATAATTTTTAATGTGTTAATCACTTTCTAACCTAACTAAATGTGTGTATATACATTGATAAGTTCAAATAGTTCGATTACCATTATAAACAGAGATTTTATACGACTTGGACAAGAGCACACGGAACAGAACTAATAGTAATTTTTACCTTTTTTTTACTTCAACACATTTTAGATTTTGAACGCATCGATAAATGTTGATGCTGGTTTCACAATAATGTCTTTTTTCAAGTCACCTTAATATCATAAAAAATAAAATGCTTCAATCTTCTCCTATTAATATTTTCGGTAGCGAATTGGATCTAGTTGGTACTTGTAAAAAAATCAAAATATTTTAGCTCATTTTGAATTATTTAACAAAATTTTCAATTTAAAAAGCTTGAAAATGTATTATACGGTTTATCATCTAAGTTAGTCTGTAACATTCGGAAATAACCAAAAATATATAGATACATTTATTTTAAAAGACATTCGAAGTTTTAATGATGACAAAATGGGTTATTTAAACTAAAAATATTGATTTCAATCATTACGTCATGATTAAAACAATATCCATCATAGCTGGGTCTTGAAATTTTTCGCGTTTACGTGGATTATTATTTTCTATAAACAATGCAATTTTTGAAATATTTAAGACTAATTATATGTTAATTATACCGTGAACCTATTTACACCGTTCTACGGCGCTCAGTATTAATCTAAAATTGAATAACAATAATTATAGTTAATTATAATAATAACTAATAGTATGCGATATGCGATGTTTTGGGAAAAAAATATTTCAACATATCATTATACGTATACTAGTAGTGGAAAAAAAATATCTACCGGCACAGTCTCCACTGGGGATCGTTATTCATAGATTATGAATAAATAATTTCAAATTTAACACATTACAGTGCCTACTCAATGTCTGATGAAGGTAGCACTACAAACATATACAATATAATATATACTCGTACTATACAACCGAGCTACTTCCCCGGGTTTTTTGTTTGTTTTCAATGTAGTTTTTTTTATTTTGATATCATAAATTTTGTTTTTATTCCATTTCGCCGACGATATAATATTGTCTTATCGTGTAACACGCCACAATCGAAGTCGACATGAACAGTTGACGGAATTATCGGTTTAACCGTGCGTGGTGAATACAGCAGAGCCGGCGGCAGCAATGCGGCACAGCACTTACTATAAGCCCATATTTAATAGACAAATGTCAAATCGGTGTATATGTTATTACGATTATATTTTCAGTATTCAATAGCGATCGTACCCCGTGGAGAACATGCTAAAAGGGCAACAACATAAAAAAAACCGCGGTCGTGGCGAGCTGTTTGCGTCGGGTTGTTATCGCGATAATATAATATATATGTTATATGTTATATGCTATATGTTTATAATATATGTTTTTGAGCGGTGATCGGTACGAGTAGGGACGAGTATTGTACCATCGCTAACATTGTAAAAGCGACAGCGGACCATTCACTATTATCGAAGCTAAAACATATATGGTTCTAGTTGAATACACGTATAACATACGTGCGATTGGACGCCAAAACGCAGAATAATGAGCTGCTGCTGAAGGTATTATTGTTGTTGACCGATACACGCTCAAAATAATAAAAAAAAATAACCCTCCCCGTCGTTTGATCTAGAACCTCGTGAAATCCTGCAATGTCCTCCTCCGTACTTATAAAAACCGAACAACTCGCAACACAAAGTACGTACATAAAATACAGAGTTTGATATTTTTAAAAACGGACACCAGAACAAACCACGCCGAACAATGTTGAGCAAATACACCCGCCGAGAAAATAAAAATTTATAGAACCTATCTATTGTGAAGAATAAAATAAAAATTGGATACCTATACTGCCGTATTGATGGACAATATCAAGTGGGGTTCGTTGTCGTGACGGGGACAACGGCCATCGGAATTGTGAGAGCATTAGCTGTGGACAATTTGGAAATAATGTATTTGGTTAGGCCTCTTTGGAAAAGTCAAACCCTTCACAATTGCTAAACTTTTTAACCAATATTTTTTTTTTTTTTAAATAATATCAAAAACGGTATAACAAATGGTATAGCGTACCAAATACTTTTTGGTTTTTTTTTTTTTTTTTTTGTTTATATTTCTACCGAAATTACATAAGGTAAAACCCAAAAAATCGATTAATATGTCCCATTGAAAAATAACTAACAACGTTCACGGAGTGAATGAAAAAAATTATTTTTTCAAAAGCTACACAACGCGCAAAAATATTTTGAACTGATTTTTTTTTGGTATTGCATATTTGTACCGTAATGATTACATAATTAATACCATAAATTCCTGTTCACTATACAATGAATTGGGAACCGCGATTATAAGTCAAACTCTATACAACCAATTTTAAAATACTTTATACATTGTCTAAAAAAAAAACAAAACGTGTGATTGAGTTACATAATATGTCGAAAATTTCGTGTCCCGAAAAAAATCAAAAACATTTAGTGTTCAGATTGAGTTCGCCCAAACGTCTTTCCATAAATTTAAAATTAAATCTATAATACATTTTAAATTTATAAAAGCAACTTTGTAGGACATTTTTAAATGTTAAGTTTGGTTAAAATACACCAATTCTGTAGTCTATACTTTAAAATAATTGTAAAGATATACATTAATCAAACATTTATATATTTCTATATATTTCGATATTGTAATTTTATTGTCTAAACTATTGACATGATTTTGAAACAATTTTTTTTTATTATTATTAAAAATAAGAAAAATCCATAGATTTTTAAGTTTTACATAATATATCTTTAAATAAATTGATTAGATTCAAAATAAGATTTACTACATAGTCTACATTTTTCCAAATAATTAATTAAAAATAAAATAATTTAGTTTACTGTTCTATTATTGAACAACTTTGGATGAACACTACGTAAATACTAGTATTCTGGTTTTTTTTTTATTTTGTAATCAATACATTTTCATTTTCATCACATAAAAATCGCTTCAATATTATTAAATCGAACCTACGCCAAACAAAAAAACATTTGTGGAACTCTTTTTGTATTTGATTTTTAATTAAATTACTCGTCGTTATTTTATTAGTGATGAAATATATATATATATATATCAGGCATAGACAACTATAAACGTATTTTTTTTTTGCATTTTAAAGATCTTGAATTGGCTTTTCAGTATTAATCAACTGTAGTACTGCACTAATAATTGTCCGTTCACGACACATTATTATATTAACAATATAAATGTACGTGATGATATAGAAATAAATATCCACGTAAGCCATTTAAAACATAGCAAACGCATTAACAATCTCCCTATTCTGAAACCTAAATAATTTAATAAAATAATGTATTGTGATAATAATATAATAAATAAAATAATATTATATTAGAATTTCATATCTAACTAAATAAGTAGGTGATACGTTTTTTTTTTATATTACATTAACGAGTTTATTTTAAATAATTTGTATAAAATTTAAATATTAGATTAATAAATTATACAATACAATAAATCACCACTAATTTGTATTAGACATATAAACGTAGGTAGAATAAGTAAATAGATAATATAGAAAGACTAAGGGGAAATATATATATATTATATGTCAATGTATTTCACTATTTCAGTACAAGATGTGTTACACGTCATTTTTGTTACACCTTTAAAATATACTATCATGCCGATAATAGAAACCACATTTATTATATATACTTTATGTTATACGAACAAATAAGATGATTTTGATCTACCATAGACAAGTTAAACTAGTCTCTCAAATTTGTATTATTGTTTAACATCTATTTTAAAACTCCGTAGGTAAATAGTGGAACTAATAATAACAAAAATAGTTATAACGACAAATACGTATTGGCAATGGCCAATGAGAAATAATTGTTCCGTCTCTTTCGACATTTCCAATTATTTTTAAGACCACATATATCTCCCAACAATATAGCTTAAGCAAAATTCATCTTATACTACGCTCATACTGACGGTGTGCGGTTTTTTTTATTTTTATAAACGTATATAGTGTACAAATGAATAGTAAATTCAATTGGATAATAATATGTAGGTATATTGTTTTTATTTTGTTCCTAATCATTATTAATAATAGTAATATATATGTACAATAAATTAAGAATTAGTAACTTTACGACTTCGTGTGACACAGTTGTGTTTAACACATTTGTTTGTGCCATGGAACTATATTCGATCTCCTGAAATTTTATCAAAACCACTAGTGATGGATGATCATTTTAAATTGGCTACGACCTTAAAGTTATTACCTATAAAACAAAATATCAATATACGGCCTTTTTAGTTTTTATTATCTACTAAATAAAAAGGTATCTTTATTTACCTGCTTAAATATAATTAGGATGAGTGGAATTCAATGAACCAAAATTATATGATATATTTGCATTCACCCCTATAGATAATATGTACTTTATCTGTACAAAAATAACGACCGAAAACAATAAAATTCATCAATAAAAATAACGATGTACAAATTTATAAATAATGAAAATAGATGTGCACTTAAAAAAAAGCCGTCAAGTAGTTAACCGCTCTGCTGTAAAGTAAGTATAGATTTTACCTTTTCATTGAGTAAATCACTGTAATAGATGTGTTAAATTTTCATTTATTAATAAATTATTGTAAACAATGAAAAACGATTTTGAATGAAGACAGTCTATCAAAAAATTATTTTAATAATAGTATTATAATTTTAACAAATGGTTGTTTTTCCGACGATTACTATAAAAAAATACTAAGAAATGTCTCAGAGTACAAACTAGATCCAATTTAAAAACTTCTTTCGAAGTTAATGATTATATTAAAAAAAAGTGTCTTTAGAAATTTAAATTCCATATCGTTATAAAATGTATACATTCATTGGCGCTCAGAATCTAATGTACCCAAAATATTCACTAATGTAACTTTCTAAGATATAATACTCTTAAGATAATATGCATTGCAATTAGAGATACAAGTTTGTACTATACAGTGATATAAAACTGCATTATACGAGGTATTTTAAAATTGGTTATTAGTTTTATAATTTGGGTTCAATTTTCGATAATTTAAGGTACTGCAAGGTTCAATGCGGTAAACAACACTAGTATAATACTTTTAAATTTTTAAACTTTAAATCGGGCAAAATAAAATAATACTTGTTATTTTCAATATTTATTGTTAACAAATAAATATTTAACTACCTTAAATATATACGTAATTGTATATATTTCCAATGCAAATAGACAGTCAAAAATGTTTGACTGATATATTTCTAAGTTTGGTCTTATTTTAAATCTCCTCAAAACACACAACATTTAAAGAAGATGCACTATTATTATAATTATTATTAGTTTACATATAGTTAATTATATCTCTTATTAGTGTCTACAACTATTATTATAATTTCAGTAAAAAAATATGACTTATACATTTTTTGTAAAAGAAAATAATTAAATACACAACATATTATAGCTAATGTGTATAATGGTAATGGGTCCCCGGGACATTATACCTATTTTTACTATTACGATGTTACGTTATCTTTCAGTCGAAGAAATATTTGTAATTTGTCTCACAATACTATTAATACCTACTACACCCCCGCAAGAAATGTTAACCAAAACCATAAATATGTATTTTTAAACGAGCGTGACCTGTATTCTCCACAATAAAAAAATGTATTTTTGTAAAAAACACATTCAGGAATTTGATATATATTTATATCAAACCTAGGTACTCAAATCAGACGTGCATACTTATTTTATTTTTTTTTTTTCATACCACAGCTGTACTACTTTATTTTTTTTTTACCATGTCCTATCAATTTTCCTAAACAATCATGATTAATAAACCCACATATGAATTTTTAATACATCATAACTTTTTTTCATAAATGTTCTAACGAACGTAATAAAACTATTCAAATGAATTTAATTATTATAAAGATAACCTTTTTTATTTATAATTATAACTTTTAAAGCTTCGCCAACTAAATTTATTAGTAATAAGGTTAATAATAACGTCTTATCACTTACACCTTATAAGCCTAACTAAAAATTAACTACAAGTTAAATCAATGTGATGATAAATATGACGAGTTTAACATTGTTAATCATCATTGAAACTTAAAATTTGGTTATAACATATATTATATGCATATTTTTTTTACTGTTAAGGTTGCAGATTTACTCGATGATTTTCGTAAATTACAACTACGTATCCAATTTTGTTTGAACTAATTGCGCCATTAACTGAGATTAAACATGCAAATAAATATCAAACTTACATAATGCATAATACAATTATTTTTCATTGTATCAATAATTATCTGATTTTAAAAAAACCATTCTTAACGACGAGTTGACATTTTTCAGATAAAAAATTGTCACCAGTTAACGGAGGCAATACTTTAATCACACATCTCATCTATTAGCTTATTCGTTTTATTCAACCAACTTATTAATTATAATTTAAATAAACATATATTTTCAATTATGTATAAAAACTAAAATTTTAACATTTGAAAAAATTAACTTCCGTAAATAGATCCATATGGATAAGAAGACAGACTTTATAGAGTTAACTGTATTGTTATAATTGTTGTGTTTTTTAATTTTTTTTTTTTTTTTATTTAAAGCAACCATAGTGGTTTTAAATTAATTCTCTGATTATTTTTATTTAAATATATTATAATTTTATGTGCATGATTAATATAAAAATTATTTTGATAAACATATCTCTCTAAAAAAAAATACAATGATTAAACAAATTATTTGCATTCCTTATTAACAAATGTCCATAATAAAAACACCTGTCTAGTTCATGAAAATGCAACTGCAATTTATTTAAATTAAAAAGTATTGACAGAGGTATTATTTGTTAATAATTTATTACACAAGGTTCTGCCAGCTTTTTTAATTTGTACTCTTTGATTTTGTAGCATAATTAATTATTTGTACGTTCATTTAATTTATAAAATCGATCAATTTATTATTAGGTACACATTATAATAATATATTCGTCTGAACAAACAAACAATTGTAGATTCTTCATATTATTCAAAAAAAATTTGAATCATAAATTAAATAATTGTCGAATTAATAATTTAACGCAATGAAACACAAAAGATAACATATTTAAATCGCATCTTTTAGCTTATACTTTTATAAATAAAAATCAAAATAGTTATTATAACACGTAACTTTGCAATTTGCAAGTAAACATTTATAATTTACATTGAATAGTCAATTTTCAAAAACAGTGTTACTCTTTAATTAAAATTCTGTATTGTAATAGATTAGATCATGAAATATGATAACCTTAACAAAAAAAAAACGTTTTTAACCGAAAAACAGTAATTACATTCAATAAAATTCTGTGTACTAAATCCATAATTATTTCATTTCTAAACTTAAAGAACGATGTAGAAATTTAATAGGTCAGTTAATGCACCATAACATAAATCGTCAAAAGTTGGATATCTTCGTATTTCGAGATACAAAAAATAAAATCGTTTTATGTTTAATATTAAATACACACATATTTGATAACTCATACAATAAATGCATCCAAGCACTACATAACATAATAATAATAATATGCATACGTGTATACCATATGCGTTCTTTATTTCCTTTCCTAATATAGTAAATATATTGGCATTTGGCTGCGTACAATTTTATTAAATTTGTTACGTTTTTCTGGAATATTTGAAGCGTAACTCATGAATATCAAACATTTATTAAAGTTATTATAATTTAGCAAACGACTTGTATATTATTATTATTACTATTATGTGAATTCTTTAAACCCATTTGCATAATAATTTTATTCATACCATTTCGTACCTATATATATATATATATAAATTATTTCTTAATATCTTGTTAATATATATTAGTATATAATAATACTGCATTTTGTTTAGTGATATTGGTTACAATATCTGTCGAATGTCAATCAGATATATTGTAACGTAGGTATCAAATTCAAATCGTTAGTATTTTCAAATTATTCTTTAAATTGTTTGCCCGTGTCCTATATAGCTGTAGGTATATATAAATATAATATAATTAAATTAAATTATCGTTTGATATCTGCACTATTTTCGTAACATGACATTTCTGAGCACTCCGTGTCTGCAACCACTACCCACGGACTAAAAATGAATTCTTATTTTATTTTTTCCTTCCAAGTTTCATCTAAATCCTCATAATAGTTTTTATAAAACATTTTTAAAATTAAATAAAACATTTGTCGATATATAGTGAATATTGTATTATATAACGAAAACAATTTAAAAAATATAAATAACTGTATTGACACTATTATTGCACAATTATAATTGATATTCATTATTCTATATTATGATAATTTTTTTAATTAATAGAATTTCTCGACAGATGTTTTACAACGAAAACCTATATATTCAAAGATTATAGCACGTAATAATATTATTATCTTTTGTATTTACCTGAATAGAGTAGACCAAAACAACTGTACGAAATTATAATGTGCGAACGAACAGACATAGGTTCCGTTTTACATTGTATCTAATAGACATCGCGACCATTTGCAATACCTACTAAAATTCGTCCACGATTTCTGTCGGCTCGTATATTTGTTTAGGTGTACATTAATTAAACGTCTATACTTGATTACGTGTTATCCAACGCACATTTTTAATTCGTTAGACGTATTGGGTTTAGTGACGGAACACGTGTCGGCCAAATGACGTGCTCGTTAGTTGATTGTTTGTTACGATTTTTGTAATTTTTTTTTTTTTCATTACACTGTTAATTTGGCCCGAACACACACACGAACAAATGGTATGAGCAATATGAATTTAATTTTTAAATCAATTTTTTGGCATCTTTACCTGCTAAATTCAATAGTATTCTATGCGCTCTAAAAATTCAATATAATATATGTACTACGCTAATCCATTAAGAAAATTAGTGTTGTCTTTTCCTCAATATTAATCTGCCATAGTCTGTTTAGTATATTATATATCTAGGCATATGACATTCTATATTATTAAATCGACATTTTTGAGACATTTCACCGACATTTTTGAGCATTAATTCAACCATAGGTATATTTTATTAATGATTTTTTCACGGCAGGTGCCTACTATATTCATAAACAAATTAGAACTAAGATAAAAATTTGAACTTCCTATGATATATTCAATTATAAAAAATTAATCGAACAATTTTTATGTCTACAACAATAATAATTACAAGAAAATATTTTGATTTCGATATTATTATTAAATTACCCATGAATACCTATACTATAAAAATATTAATAAATCATTCATTACAAATTGCATCGTTGTGCTCTTTTGCAAGTTATCAATTTGGTTTTTGAACTTAAATTATTATTCCTTTTTTTATACTTAGTGAAAAGTCCATTATTTTCAGTTTATAGAACATTAATTATTTAAATGCATGCATGCAACGTTACATCCATTTAAATTAATGTTCACAGCAGTTCATACATAAAAACAAAAAAAAAATGATTTAATATTTTAGAATTTTGACTCGTGTGACAATATTATATGGATTCTCATTTTATATTACAATTAAAATTAATTTTATTAAATTAAATATTGGATTTCATGAATTTTACGAATGAATGCTTAATATAGATATAAATGGATTCAAAATTTAATTATAATTTTCACACAATACCTTTAAGCATTTTACCACAAATTAGTATGTATAAAATATTATTTATAATTATTTATTTATTGCGATTGCAATAATTAATATGTATAAAAATATGAATAACATTTTTAAATAAACATGAATTGTGTTTATTAGCTACAATACAATATTAGATAAGGTAATTAAATAAATTTAAGAAATTAAAAATATATTTAATGAATATCAAAAAAAAATATGAAATTTATCATAAATTAGATAACCACATTTCATTTATACTTACGCTGAAACATCATTTTCAAAACTTGTTTAGAAATCTAAATCGTAAACTCCGTCATACATTTCGCTTTCTAAATCGAGAGCTGAATTTATCACATTTGATTTTATATCCTGTAAAATTGCTTCTTCTTCATTAACAATATCTTGTGACATATCCATTACAAAGTTTTGTTGTAACATTTGGTCATTTTGAACTTGATTATTTGTTTCATCGTCAATTTGATATTCTTGGTAGTTTATATTTGAAACATTAGGTCTTTTCTGAACCTTAGGTTTTTCACGGCTTCTTACCTTATTTTGACTAAGATTCAAAAATCTAGGTTTATCTCCCTGTGGAAAGCAATGTGAATTAAAAATACAGTTTATTAAAAATTAAAATACATTATGTTTTGGATACCAACCGATTTCGCTAAATTAAAATTTTCATATGGTCGATAACCATTCTTATAAATTTTTGGTTGATCTTTGGTTCCGTGTAAAGATAAAGTCATTTCAGTAATTATGCCTTTGTTGGATGAATCGCCAGTCTACAACAACATACATGGAATAACCATTTGTATTGAATTTAAATTCAGTCAAAGACGTGTATTATATATATACCGTATCAAAAATATCAATGACAAAATTTCCTTTTGAAGTTTCTCCCCAAAAAGCGAGTATTGTAAACGTCCATCTCTTTAATCCATCACGATCTAAGTCTTTTGGTCGATTTTCCAGGACACGAACTTCCGTTCCTACAATTAAATATATGATAAATTAACAATTTATATTGAATATGTAGTGTACACAAATTATTGTTGGATATGTGAGCTCAGTAAATGTATTTTATACATTTTACTAGTAAAGATAAATACTTTCATTTTAATAGCTATTTATTTTCGAATATATTTTTTTACCGATTAAATTTATATACAATAATCTTAATAATACCGGTATACACTAATGAATACAGTAAACATTTAATAAAAAACATTCAATTTTATAAAAATAAAAATCATATAATATATATATAATAAACTAAATTACATTTACAGAATGTGTGTTTGAAATCAGTAATTAACAGATTGTATAAATTCTATTAACTTATTTACTTGCAATTTTTTCTTAGAATTTTGTCATTGCTTTCAAATTAATAACAAAAAATGCAATACTACTAAACTTTTTTTTCACCATATGAAAGAAAAAAAGTACCAAATACATTTGACAATAATAACGTTATAACTTATCAAAAAATATTTTACCTAATGGAGATTTCATCGCTATTTGAATATCTCCTCTTTTTGAATAAGACATTGTTAATACTAATTGTACATTTTCCAAGTATTTTATTTCTCCAGTCGATCCTTCACAGCCACTCGAGTACACAGTAATACGGGCAGCACGATTTCTTGTTACAGGAAAACCTCTAAGCAAGTACAATTATTAAATTAATGAATTACGAGTTATCTCTATGAATTAAAATTCATGATTTAATCATAATTATAATTTATCATTTATAGGGGATACGTAAGGTTTTGTTTGCTATGTACAATATTGTAGATCAATTTTATTAAAAATCATATAATCATTAAACGCGTTATGATTTTGTTAATTGCGTGCGACACCTACTTAACCTTAGGTATACGTATACCACACGATGACATTTCCGGAACATTTTCCCATTTCATAGCTTCTTGGACTAGCCTATAAGCATTCACTAGCCCGAACCCAAAGTCGACGGAATAATAAAACCCAGCTTTATTCCTGTTCCACCCGTAGTTGTCACTCAGTGGTGCCACTTGAGATGTCCAAGCTATTAGATGTTGTATGTCCCTCCATGTCAATTCCGGCCTTGAAGTAATTAAAAATTATGATTAATTAATAATCGATTAATTTGAATCATTGAGTTTTTAAATTACTTTGCCGATAGAGCTAGCGCTATAATACCAGACACCAGAGGTGCAGCTGCAGACGTTCCCGTATGACTGTCAGTACATTTTCCATTTACATCGGAAGTCACCTAGATTAAAAGAAAACTTTTTTTAAATTTTCATAAGACAAAATCTCATTAAAGAGATATTTATTAAAATATAATTAAAATATATCCAAATATTAAATTAATTCCACAATAATTGTTTTGATTAAATATATAAATAAAAATCAAGAATACTATATAAATGTATAATAGTATTAAATAAGTAATAGATAATTTATCTACTACCTATTCGATAAAAAAGACACGTTACTCGAAAAATCTAATGACTAAATGACGTATATTATCCGTAAGGCTGTATAGAAAAACACACAAGACCAAAATAAAATAAAGTGTAGAAGTCGATGCATAATTCTATACAATTTGTGTAGAAATAAAAACTTTATTTTATTAAATGGATCGCTTTGTTTATGAATATTGAATTATTTTCAAAGAAAATACTTGCTGACGTTCATTTTATTATTTTGTACTATATAAGTAGTGTAATATTGTATTTTAAAATACAACATTATGAATAACATAGGAAAAGATTCATTAATAATTAATAACAATATTTCTTAACTGTTAATCAATTTCCCAAGTGTTCGTTTAAACCTATATATTTTTAAAAGGAGCGATACACTTTTAAAATTTTTTCTGATACATTTGTTGAACCTAAAACAAATGGTGTCGTTATTGCCGTTAATTTTAGTTGTATGCAATTACCACAGTCCTATTCTACACCAGAATTTATAACAGACCATGACAAAGACCCAGCACTGAGATGCATGTAAACTTTTCATAGTGCATATTATACCTACCACGTTCTTTTCTTGTCCAGAACCACTGTATGCAGT
Organism: Pentalonia nigronervosa; assembly: GCA_014851325.1. Taxonomy (NCBI): domain Eukaryota; kingdom Metazoa; phylum Arthropoda; class Insecta; order Hemiptera; family Aphididae; genus Pentalonia; species Pentalonia nigronervosa. The sequence goes on along the minus strand of JACXSJ010001075.1, from coordinate 33,483 downwards.
AGCCATGATCGAGGCACATCTTTCAGAATAATGTGCTACGTGACCATTATCGTCGCAACTAGCAATGACTATTGTGTATATGGAATTTACATAACCATCACAAGCACAGTTATCGCCTTCTGTTTTTCCATTACCAGCGGCGAACACATAAATAACTCCTTTTCCGTCCCGACCCTACAACCATGTAAGTCGATTATGTTTTACATGAAAAACGATTTTAAATCATACTTGTGTATTTATTTTGAACGTATTTTATATTTTAATGATAAAATAATCTAATGAAATACATAATAGTATACTAATTGAACAATCAGTATAATATTATAATGATAATAATGTCATTAATATATGTTAGAATTATAACATAATATTATGTAATAGATAAAAAAAATAGAACGGTACTTTATCCTTAAGTACATTACTTGATGTATGCCTTTCAAAAGCGACCTTTTAACAAAATGTGTCAAATGTTCCATATACGTTCCAGTATCCGGAGGACCCCATGAATTACTATAAATGTTCACATAATTAATAGCATATTTTAATGCTTTACTTTCTCTAGCGTCTGTCGACCCATTGTCTAAAAACTTTATGCCTAAAATAAAATAAATCATAATTTGTTAACATTGAAGTTTAAATTCAACAAACTCTTTCAAATGTTATAAAACCATAACAATATCGTCTTTACCTCCAATACTAGCTCCGTAAGCTGTTCCTACGCCACATATTTCATTATCTGGTTGCATAATTATTTCTCCAGCACATCTAGTTCCATGAGATCTATACTTTCTATTTTCATCTAAATCGGGTATAATATCATTATTATTCTCGATATAATTCCAACTCAAAGTAGGATTCTGAAATTAATGTATATATAGATTAGTTTCAAATGTATTTAAATTAAATAATAAAATGTAGTAATAGTATATTTAATTTGCTTTACAAGTTTACAACAATCAAATAAAAATAATAGGTACTACACTTGTATTGTAATCGATAATTATACTACGACGACATTGTGCAAATGATCGAATTTTTGGAATAAATGTATGTTTAACTGTTTTATTGACAATTAATTCAGAACAAATACTAAGAAGTATAAAATCATATGAAAATAATATAAGATCAAACAAATTCATTACCTAATGTAAAACTAAGTAATACTTTGTTTATTTTATGATAGTTATTATAACACAATTACAAACATAAAACATAAAACATTTCCTTTCAAAAGGGAAACCCTATTTAAATGCATGTGTATGTCTAATATGAATTTCCTTTACTAGCAGTTTTGTCAGTGAAGTAATTATAAGATAAACAGAGGAAGCAATCACACCCGGGCTCAGACGCTTAAGGGTCGATGAACACAATGTATTTTTTTAATAATAAGTACTTACTCTTATTATTTTTTTTTATATATAATTCAAAATATATTTGTATTTTATAATCTGATGTATATAATTTATTATGTTATATATGCCCGTATGAGTATGAATGTTGTTATCAACGCAACTTTCATGCAGACGATGGGTGATATGACTAATGATTAGTTAACCAGATGGGTACTGGTAATCATTAACCATATGTTTGTACTCTTTGCGTTTATTAATTAATAGACCGGCTAAATAGTTGTCCGTATAATAATATACATTTATAATATATACAATTATTGAATTATTACATACTATCAATCGGCGTTATCGTTTTTGATATTAATGTAAAAGTACGTAAATATTATGTATTAATATAATTTCAGGCTTCAGAAAGGGTATTCATCACACTTAGACTTCCTAGGCACTTGTCTGGATAACGTAACTTCAACCCAATCCTAATTCTAAATTGTACAACAAATTATTTACGATAATACGACAGTAAAGAAATGTTTGATATATAAAATGATATATTTTTATCAAATCTTGCATCTTATTATTTAATTAAAAAAACCAATAAAATTTATGTCGTTTTCAGACATTTATTATCAGCTATTAAGTAATAAGCTAAACATATATATATGCTTATAGCTTACAACACGATTAAAAAAAATAGTTCGGTGTATAGTAAATTACTAAGGGCTACAGCTATAATAAGTACCTAGTGAGCTGGTTAATATACATAACATAAACTTCATTGTCATTTTTGTAAATCGTTATTTTACAAATATCCATTAAATTACAAACACAAACTTTAAATTTAAAAAGTTCTTAACTCACAAATTTCAGTAATATTTCTGGATGTGTCCATTCTAATCCATCATCTGGTACTGTAATATTCACACCTTTTCCTGTAATTCCGAGTTCCTTAAAGACTTTTACTATATTCATATCAAGCACGGGATCGCTACTGTTAGTTCGTATATCTTGCTGAAAACGTATTGTGTCGTATAAAAATATAATTATGATTAGTAGCGTAATGGATATGGACAAATTATTATAATTACGAGAAGAAAGGACCAAAGTCATGTAAACCTCTGAGGACCAAAAAATAAATAAATTCCAACTTTATTTATTTCATTTATGAAAAAGAGCTATTAGGTAACAAACATTTTTCATTGGTCAGTAGTTTACCGTGTTGTACAAATTCATTTATACCGACTTTTAATTATTAAGTTAGTATAATCACAAATATTGATAAATTGCATTTCCCTATATAATATACATCGCATATAAACACAAATCCACTAGTTAAAATGTATAATGCATATGCCTAAGTAAATGTGAACAGATTTACTTTCTGATATGGTTAAACTGAGTGTACGTTCCAACGTTTTTTAGTCAACATTTATTTGTATGTACCTTTGGGCTGTAACAGGTACCTAAATAAGTTAGGTAACCTACCATTTCAACACAATTATAAGTAAAATAAATTTACAAAGCATAAAAAATTCTAAAAATGCATTAAAAAATATTTTATTTAAAGTACTAGATAATTAAAATATTTCAATATATAATTGTATTGGTTAAAAGAATAATCAATTTTATTTTTCACAAGTACAAAATATTAACATTAAATTATTTAATGTAGGTAGTATAAGGCTTTTAAAAATTTAAAAAGTACATATCATATAAAACTTAAATAACCTATTCTTCAACACGACGAACTTTAAATTTAAATTCTTAAAAAATAAAAGTTAATATATATGTTTATTTCGCTTAAATGTACATTTCATAAACTAATAAATAATTATACAACTTTTAAAAGGCTAATATTGTTGTTTTTTTCACATTAGTGTGCAATCTTGTATTGATTTCTGTTTCTTAATATTGTTCATATAAATCATGTGGTTTGTTATAATTAGTGTTTTACAGTTTTAATATTATTCAAGCAAGAAAGTTGATATTTATAAGTTTTTGATTAATTTTCAAATATCTACTCATTAATTAATGGTAAATAATAATATTTATGTTAAGTTTAAGTTTCAATTGCGTATCAATAAGTGGAATGTGAACGCAGCAAAAAACTTAAGGTTGTACGAAGCAGTAGCTCTACGTTGGATACGAGTATAAAAGATACTTAACAGAGTTAAAACAGTGTTTCAAATGAATGTTTAATTTTTTTTTAAATACCTATTTTTACCACTAAAATACTGAATATATTACAATTTCACAAACTATCGAATACCTATTCTAAAACGACTCAGAACAGTTAAAACCAATACGGCCGAACAATATTAACACAAATATACCCCCCTACGCTGGCCCTATCGGTGACTCCAAAACATTTCAAAGGCATCCACTTAACACCAGATGTATACATTATAAAGTATAATAGTATCAGCCGCCGAAACAATAACGCGAAAGAATAATATCGACACCGTATAAAAAAACCGAATATTTCAAAACAGCAAACTATAAAATCACATAAGTACACCTACCGGTCACTAGAATACCAAATGCACATATTATACCCTGAGTACTTAACATCTCAACTATAAAAGCAGAGATAACTTTCCTGCATCACTAAGCTCAAATATATGTAGAATGAGTCACCAAAGACACTCTCCATCGGTGCTTTCTTGACATTCCCTGTATCAACTATTCTTGTGAAATAATTAACTCGATAACGCACTCTCCATATAACTTTATGCACATTTCTTTCCTTCCGTGCTTATATCCTGGTGATGTTAACGATAGTTCTTTGGCTATTCTGTATATTTATATTAAATCTTTTAATAATTTATACAATTAATCCTTCATTTGTCGGTGCATTGTTTTAATACAGTAACTCTTTTCAAAAATAATAGAGCAACTCGAATTACAATCGGCTCTTCGTGAGGGTCCAAGGGTAGTAGCAAGAGATTTTGTAACATTATAAATAAAGAGATTTCAAACGATCGATTCAAACATCATTGAATTCTGTCCTCTGGGTTTATCTGAACACGGTGACGTGGTCTGTGGTGTAATTTAATACGGTGCATCGGTCTTATTATACATTCCAATATTATATTCATTCTTCAATGCTATGTACAGTTCATAAAAATCATATCTCATATTCTTTATAATTAAAGAAGAATTGAATTAAGCAGGCAAATGTGTAAAGTAATATCGAGCATTGAATTTACCGCCGCAAGTTCATTAAAAAAATATGAAGTCGTTGAACGTGCATTGGCGAGCAGACATCCACATGCGTATTACGAAAGCGTATTCATATATTCATACGAATGACAAGAAAATAACCTTGCCATCCGACTATCTCTATAATTTATAACGCACAACTACCGACGCAGTTTTATCTTTCCCTCAATAGACACACATAGTCTTAATTTCATATCCCCTTTCATATACTGACATACTACTCCCTTTACCACTTATACCTACCCTTTTCTATTATTTTATTTTTAGTCTAACAATAATATATAATATGTTAGTTATATTTAATTTAAGCGATCTAACGAAAATAAAAATTAATTTAATAATTTTTAATTTAAACAATGTTTATTATTAAAACCATTAAATAAATAGTTAGCTACGAGTAATTGTATTTCTTTTCGATAGATTACCACTTGCATCTGCAGTTACGCCTATATTTACTATTTAGAATTTAGGTGATTATTATTTTAACAGTTTATGTGTTAGCATTAATTTTAAAATCCAAACATTTTATTAATTAGATAACCAATGATTATACATAAGTCAGTTTGCTAAATCTCATTACAAGCAATCAAACAGTGACACAGTGTTAACCCAAATAAGGAAACGATAATCAGCAGAATATAGTAATTACTATAGTGCGTAGATATAGTAAGCCAGCAATAAATGAGAATTTTCGGTAGAATACACTTCAATCCTTTTACCCCACTTTGATGTGTTTGAACGCATTTGTAATTTAGACTTCTAGTATAACAAGTTTAATTGGTATACTCGACACAACAATAATTTGATGTGGTTTAACTGCTTAAATATCATCTATATTCTATATAATTGTTCATAAATTCAAATATCTCACTCTTTACTAAAAAAAAAAAATGTGTTGATCATAACACACGATTATATTAAAAACACAAAGTTATAAACTAATTCAAGATATTTAATAGTATTGTGAGTTAGCATATGTATTTAATTGCATAAATTAGATATCTACTTAATCGATCGTATTGTGTTATAAAATAATTTGTGGGGAAGATCGAGGCAAAACCGATTCAGATAATGAAAATTATGATTTGTTGTTATGCATTAGACATCATGTCATAATATTTATTATAGTTAATTCAACTGTTTATTTTAGTTATTTATTATTTATATAGTAATTGTCTATAGAAATATAAAATAAAGTAAAATACAACTTTTCTTTAAAAAAAAAAAAAATAGCTCATACTTACAAAATACCACATCTTAGGCCAGAATTCGTCATTAAATGCAGTTTCGTAATTACTATGTACTTCAGTACCTTGATCTCTTGGTACAACAAACCGTGGAACTACGTGTCTAGGTCGAACTACACCACGATAGGATCTTTCTTTCATAGCTTCTTGGCTTGCAATTGTTACCTTTAAAAAACAATTAAAATTTTTAGTACATTGAGAACACAAACAATTAATAACAAACATATACATATACATTTGTACAGTTCATATATTATCGTGTTGTCAAATTTTCTAACTAATTTTTTAGTTTTTAAATATCTTTTTTTTTTTAATATTTTTTCTTAATAGATAAGATTTATCTTTTTAATTTTTCTCAGTGGGAATACTATAATTAACATTTTTGACTTTTATTCGTTAATGTCAATAACAGTTTTCCAAAATAAAAGCTAGAACATTCAAGATTAAACGCCTCATAATTTATTCTTACAGAATTAAAAAATATAAAAATATATATTCACATTTTCTTTTTATAAACATATGAAGACAATTTTTTACGAAATTCTTCAAAATCTCAAACATTTGAAAATACATAAGATTTTTAATTTTTATACCTAAGGTCAAGTCTTAAATGCAATGCGAAAGTTCATATAAGTTTACTTACTGGAATTTCAACTAATTTGTAATTTATGTTTAACTAAGAAAATTCATTAGATAGGTACCTATATTACCTAGTGATAAAATTTAAATTATAATTTTCTCAAATGAAAGTAAAAAAGTAACAACTTTATTTCAATCAAAACTTAATACCAAAAAAAAAATTAAAAATATTTATAAATTATAACTTATCTAAAGCTGAATAATTGGTAGATATAATATTTCGAATTTTTCGTTGATTAATTACCTAATTAAATTAACATAATAATTGGTAGCTATTTATTTTATATTTAATATTATATCTAAGATATAAATAATGTACATAAAGTGAAGTTATAGTAAAAATAATAATAAACCTTATATCAAAAATTACTAACTGACCGACATAAAAACATAAAAACGAGTACAAATCAGTTCTCTATCAAATATCAACATTTCGTCTTAAAGTAGTAGAATAGTTTAATTATTACAGAAAAATTTCGTTCGGTACCTCTATTTATGTAATATATTAATATGTAATAAAATATATAATATATATATATTTATTTATTTATTTATTGTAAATTAAAATGTATAATCCCTTAAAGTATATCCAATGTTTAAACTTTAAACTAAACGTGAATCCATTATCATATAATTAAATAACGTGACAGATAGGTACATTTTATACATTTTCTACTAAAAATATTTGTATAAAATATACAATTTCTAATTAAATAGCAGGTACTTACAAACTCATGGTTATTTAATCGATCCGTTATATCATTGTTATCATTGAACGATTCTGGTGGAAGATCAATTTTAATCATACGATAGAAACCATCATTATCAATATCCTACAGTAACATTAAAAACAAAATCATTAAAAAATATTTTTTTGGTTTTTTGAACATTATACATATAATATTGATCATAATTATTTTAATTAATCTTATTTACCTATTTAAAATAATAAAAAATCCCTATACAAAATAATTTTGTTCAATTATTGATATATAAACATATTATTACATAATAATACAATAACACACAGCAATTAATGGATCCAATAACGTAAAGTCGTTTGTTAAAATTCGATTTAACTCAGCATAAGGTCAAAATATAGGTAAGTAATAATTTCGTCTGATGATTTGAAGAAACCGCAGAACTATGTTTAAAATAGTTGTGTTCAAATGTATTTAAAGTTTCGTGAAACTTCTGCTGCAACCTTAAAACTTTTGGTGACTAAGTATTTCAAAACAATTAATTGAATTTTCAATAATTTAATTCCCACTAATGTACGACCTTTTGTACAATTAATTGAATACTATTATTTGGAAATTCAACATATACCTATGAGTGTTTTTTTTTTCTAATTTTGAAATAAAAAAAAATGTTTATCGGTTATCATTATACATGAATAATTTATTTAATAAATGTTTTATTCAAATATAATATTTTATGAACGTTTCATCAATTCAAAGAATAATTTATTTATTTTAGAAACAATGGACATATTAAAATAATGCCCAATTAAAAATTATTTTAATTAAATTGATAACAATAAAAAATATTATGGTATATAATAAGAAAAGATTTTATATGTATTTATATACATGCTTATGTATACAAACCGATCAGGATAATAATAAAATAAATATTAAGGTAAATTTTAGATTATTTATACATATTTTTTGAAGAATTACCATCTGAAGAAATGAAAGGATCAATCGTGAATGTTTTGTAAATTACGTGAGACATGATTAAAATAACAAGAGAGTTTATGGCGTAATTAGAACTAGCTAAATTGATGTAAAATGTACTTCTAGATCGAGTTACTTGTGAAGGAACGTGGAAGGATAATCATTCGAATTGACCAAATAGCAAAAAATTAATCCAATTTTAATCTCTTTATTTCCAAAATATAGAGATTCAAATTATTATTTTTCTATATACATTATAAACAGGGGTGGCCAACTTGCGTCTAGCGTCTTATTAACAAAAACCAACATTACTTATTATTATTATGATTTTATTTTTTTAATTATATAAACATTTTGGCCCTTGAAATCATTGTATTTATCCATGTGATTCGTGAACACACTCATGTTGGCCATTCCTGATATAGAATGTATATGAGTATGTATATTTTAATACCACTATCTTGTCAATTATCAACACGTTATTATATTGTCTAATATCTATTATTTATATACAAAAAGTACGTGAAAAAAATTGTTTTTAAATATAAATGGCTTAAAAGCTTGATTATTGTTTAAATTAAAGTAACTTCGGTGGAATAAATAGTGCCTAATCATTAAATATTTTAATTTCTTCGGAAATGAACATAACAGTCTTAATAATGATTATTAGAATTAGCATTAATGAGTATTTTTTATCACATTTGTGAAATAATGTATTTAAAATGTGTTATTAATAATAAGTTTTAAAGAATAATTATTCAAAGTATTAAGTATGTATTCACATTAAATTATAATAATAAATATTAAATCAGTTAAAACAATAGGTAAGTAGGTATATGAATACATTATAGTATATTTATTTTAAAGGTGAATGTCCTTTCATTCTGCAAATAAATTACCCTTTTCTTTAGCGAGTCACGGATATTACGATTTTTTTATACTGAAAAAACCAATATGACTAAATTTGTTGTACGAAAATAATCAAAATGTTTTAAAAAATAGTTTGAACACTTTTGAAATAGACTTTAATTAAAAATCCTTAAATACGTATAACGAACAAAAGTCTAAAGAATAAAAGTCAATATAAGTCATAAGCATTATACATATTTTTTTTTAATGATTGTTGATATAGTATCATATCTTATGCTTAACGGAGCTTAGTCAGGAGATTTGTTTTCAACGACGCAGTACAGTAAATAAATTCGCCTTGTTCTTTATCATTTTTACTTGTTTAATACGTAATAAATGTCGTTTGTAAGTCTCGGGAAAAAATAATGAGGAATTAACCTCGTCTCCTTGTGCATAAGGAACTAATATTGTTTTATTACATCGCATAATATACGTATAGTACTAAACCGATTGAATACAATATACAGAAAATCTCAAATTCTTATCGTGTTTTTCTTCCAACATGCCCGCCAGCATGCTACATAAAATGTTCTTCTGCCTGTCACTTGCTAAGACTTTAAAGCGTGCATAAATATTTGTATACTTAATGGAAATTAATAGTTCAATTTAAAACGTTCTATATTCATATAAATTGACTAAGTGCGTTGTAAGCACGAATATAACAAAACTAATTTTTTTTATACATTGCGTTTAGGTAAAAAAAAACCCAAAAAAGTCGCTTTATTGTAGCTTCTGAAAGCAACTATAATGTAGCCATGTAGGTCACTGTAATGGATGTGTTAAATTTGAACTCAATGAATTTTTATGCTGTAGAAATGTATGTTTGATTTGATATGTCATTGAAATGTTTTAGTTATTATTATTTATCGCACATAGGTATTACTTGTAGTTAGGGAAACAAAAATGATCAACATTCTGATTATGAGAATTGTTTTCCTGTGTCAAATGTAAGCTTTATAAAAACAAAACTATGCCACCCTTTAAATTTTACTTATACTCCAGCGTCTATGATCATATTTCAAAAATATTAATTACAACAAAACTCTCGACTGTAAAAGAAACATGCAAGAGTACATACTCTATATGCATATAGGTATTTATGATATTGTTTACATTAAAAACCAAATAGTAAATTCCACTAAGGCGAAAAAAATATAAATGCAAATAAATTATAATAAAAATCATTCCATCAACCAAATTAAACATCTTTTATTCCAAAGAGATTTATTATATTTCACAAATGTTAAAAAAATAAAAATATATTCATCAAAAAAAACGAGTTTTTCTCTCTCTCTCGCTCTTTCACTTACAATTTTTTCGATATTTGTGTGTTCTAGTGGTATGTATATTATTTAAAACGTACGCGGTCATATATCTAAAATGTAATATGAGGAAAAAAATTAAGCAGTATTTATGTTATATATCTATTTTGTCTGCTTTTTCGTTATTACCAATTATTCGGTTACAAACGAAAATGCTATTTTTTTTTTATATCATTTTAATATAATACAACCCGAGGGATATCCGTCGGTGTTTCAATTATGCACACGCTGACGAACAAAATATTATTATATTATGTCATCGCTGGAGTAATGCGTACCTATATTATTTAGTAAGACGATGATTATAATAATGGGCACGACGCACGGCGTGTTACATTATTATGTTAATATTCTACGACTGGAACAGGGATCAGATTTCCTACAGATTCATGTCGTTATCGTATATTAAACCATGTCGTTTCGATTGTCTCAAAATACACCTCAACAGAATAATAATAACAAATCGGTGTCTCGCATTATTATTATTATGATCCGGTGGCGACGAGACTTGTTGATCATGCCGAACACTTTTCTTCTCCGCATCGTCATTTAAAGGTCTCCGACGCTATACGACAATCATATCGTGTATCATTTGTCATATTTGATAATAAAATTTTAATAAATGTGCATCGTTTTCCTTTGATTTCCTGTTTTTTTTCTTGGGTACAGTAATAAAACGATAAGTTGGAGACATTTATTGTGTCCACTGTGTCCTCTACTCGCTCACCTCAACCCAGAATAATTGAAATTGTAAAGCAATTTCATATCATCGCATTTGTAAAACTATTCTGAGTAGTAAAAACTGTACTTACTAGCAATTCATTATACATTTTGAGTAATATTAAGTTTCTAATATAAGTTTAGAGTACCTTATATCCACGTTGTGACCGTTCGTCTGCTAATTACCAGTATATTGTAACAATTATTGATATTATTTTTCCATTTTAATATTTAGTATTCATATTTGAAACAAAAACTAGAAATACAAATGGTTAATTTTATAAATATAAAAAATTAACACTACAGTTGAATAAATAATTTTCTGGCGGTTTTATTCAAAAAAAAATTCATAATACCCAGTAGTAAAAATATCAATTATTTATCAATCACTTATTTAATATAAATTCGTACTAACCAATATTAAAAAAAATCGATAAGTGGGTACCACTCTGCTGTACAGTAAATATCGAGTGGGTCACTTTCATAGATGTGTTAAATTTGTATTTTATGATATATATCATTGTATACGAAAAACGATTCTGAGCGAAGACTGTCATGCTATATAACTAAATGTACCTATTTTAAGATATTATTGATATTAAAATAATTCATTTTATTACTATTAATAACACAGTAGGTTGAATTCATTTTTGTAGAAAATATCGCATTTGAAAAATAAATTAAGTGTATAAAATATAATAATATACTTTAAAAGTTTCAAGAACCTCAAAAAATATTTTTAAATTACAACGAAATAAATAACATTGTTATTCTTCATTTAAATATCTAATTTTATCCAAATTTGAACTTAAAATGACTATAAAATTTTTTTTTAATACATCTTTTTTAGGTTACATTATTAAATACTTTCAAAAAATTTTTATAAGTTTCCTAATCAAAAAAAAAAAAAATCAAAATTTTGTGATTTTTGCGTATTTTCTGGAAATTTTTAATTTAAAGGCTTATAAAAAACTATTAAAGATTTACGGTCAACTTTTGTTTTAATTTTCACTTATAATAATTATGAAAAACCTTGTATTCAATTTTCAAGTCTTTTTATCAATTGAAAACATTTTTATTGATAATATGAAAAAAAAATAAAAAAATCCCGAAAATTTATTATGCTTATAAATAGCTCAAAAAAAGTCAAAACATTTTAAAAATTTCATGGTATGTAGAAAATGCTTATATAAATATTCGATGAAAATTCATATATCTAGTATGATTACTTTTATGTGACATCAAAAAACAAAATCGACATTGTCAAAAATTGGCTTCACGTAAAAATTTCTATTTTTCCCCTAATTTTTTTGTTGTTTTTCCCGACGCGTTTAATAACTATTAGGAATTTTTTACTTTTGACCCCCCTAAGTACTAGCTAGATTTACTTTCCTATTAGAGAAGATTCTGATAGAAGAAAATTGGAGCACTTTTACTGCACTAAAACATAATGATAGATACAAAAAAAGAAAAAAACACATATCATTGTAAGATCAATACATTCTCCGCTCTGCTCAGAATCTAAAAATTACTACTAACATAAAAAAAAGGTCAACAAGTGGGTACGGCTCTATTATACAGTAGGTGTCGAGTGGGTCACTGTGATAAATGTGTTAAATTTGAATTCAATGATATAAAATCATTGTTTACGTAAAACGATTTTTAACGAAGACGGTCTCTCACTTGTCAGCCTACGTTCCTAAGTATATTTTATGATTATTATTGCTGTTAAAGTAATTCATTTTACTATTAATAATACAGTAGGTTGAATTAATTCTTCTGAATACATGGTATTTGAAAATGTCATTGAGTGTATAAAATATAAAAATACACTTTAAATGTTTCAAGTACCCACGAAAAATATTTTTGAATTATAACGAAATAACTAACATCATTATTTTTAGTTTAAATATCTAATTTTTTCCAAATGTAAACATAAAATGTGTATAAAAATCAACTGTTTAAATATATTTTTTAAATTGTTTGGTTACAATATAAACTATTTACGAGAAACCTTATTTTAAAATTCCAATTCTTAGCTATAGAATATTTTATAAATATTAAACTACAAAATAATTTGGAAATGTTCGTTATTTTGACAAATTTTGGTCAACATTTGATCTTTAAATGCTTATAAAAAAAAAATTGTGTCTATGTGTCTTTTATAATTTTTGACTGGTATTATAAAAACTTTTAAGGAACCTTGTAGGTATTAAATTGAGGCGAAATAATTTTAAAATTGTATGGTGTATAAAAAACGGTAATTTTAACCTTAGGGGAAATTATTAAACGAACTTGCGTATATGTGTGGGGGAAAAAAATTACTTAGCATATAAAATCGTATACATAGATTGTATATAAGCGGCAACATGTTCTCACAGAAAAAAATGGAAACATTTAATTTATCGTAAACGCGTAATGTACGTTTTATAAAGCTTTCCTGATTTTTGATTTACAACTGAATAACGGACGGTAACGTCCGAACTGTGGGACCTCGAACTTGGCGAGCTTGAAGTTTGGCAACCGGCCAAAATTAGGGGCTCTTAGGGTTTTCTTTCGGAATCCCTGCACCAGGGCTGGATCAACTGTACGGCCGTCTTTGGAAAAGCTCGGCGTCGGAAAAATCGCGTGCCGGTGGCATGCGCTCCCGGTGCGAAAAGCTGCGACGGTCTGACAGGAATGACAACTCAAGGGTTGCCGTGCTGGCGTCCACCCTGGTGATGACGTAAGTAACGCTCGTTCATGGAATCCTGGTACATACGTCCTCGGCTGGGGTCGAGGTCACAAGGCCACCCGCGAAAGACGCTTGCGCCCCACAACAAAAGCAGTGGCAGCACCGATGGAGGTGTGGGTGGAGGTGTGCACAGTGAATTGGTGTTGGAGGTGGAAGAGGAGGTGGCGGTGGCGGCGGCGCTCATCGACCATGACGTGCGTGTTTTATACCACTATGTACGTAATATTATACCGCAGTCATCCCCTATTATTATTATTATTATTATTATCGTACTGTTTCCGTGCACAGGCCTAGATAGGGGGGTGATCGTATGTATTCGTGTCCCGATAAAACAGTAAAGACACGACGTATTTTCGTCCATATTTAGGCCAGTCTGCCACGGGTTTTAAATTGCAATCTCCGTTGTCTCGTATTTCGTTATTGAGAACACTTTTTCCGTTTCTAAAAGAAGCCCTGATATTACGAAAAAGTTTAAATTTAACAGAATTACTGTTATTATGAATAAAAAAGTTCAAAATGAATAATTAATTATTTAATAAAAGCCAGTTACAAAATTATCAACATTTTTATGTTTGGGAGGGGATGTGAGAAAAAATATTATCATATTCAATTCAACCGTATATAACCTAATCTATATGGGATATTATCAAGACTATATTATAATTATTTTATCAAGTTTATATAAATATTTTTAGTCAATGGACAATGATATATTTTTTTAGACTGGCGGGGATTAAAAAACAGTTTTGTAAATAAATCAAGTATTAATTATTTTTTCAAAATCGTCGGTAGATAATTAAAATTGTTTCATTCTCTTTAAACTTCGAGTCGTCGACTGTTATTGTATTATAACACGTTAACTTTTGAATCCATTGTGTCATCAACATCGCCAAACAATTGTTTTTAAAACGAATGTTTATTTTAATTATTAATATTTTTATTTGTCACCAATGTAGCTACTTTGGCTATTTACTGATTTCACTATACAATCGATTTATCGCAATATGTTACATACGAGTCTTCCTCGTCTTTATAAATATGGAAAGTTAGGGGTTAAGATTCTATCCCAATAGACGTTTTTAGCTTACTTGGCATTTAAACCAAGTCTTAGCAAAAAAAAAAATACTTTGTCAAGAGTTAAACCAGTATAATAATTAATAATTATATAAATTATGTATGAAATCTAATATAATATAAACTAATATTTTAGATATATATATGAATTTGATTAATCCAATTTTCGCAAAAACAATCGTATCGTCGTAAAGCACAAAAATATAAAATATTATTGGTTCATTGTTTTTTTTTGTATGATGAGAATTATAACGTTAATAAGGTCGACCCTTTCACAAAATAAATTCAGTAATCTAGTTATACTAAACATAGAAAGAGAATAAGATTAATGATATTTTAAAAGTATTCATTTTTAAATATAGGCGTATACCACTAAAAATATTAAATGTGCTTACTCCTGAACAAAAAATATACTCTTATGTATTGTTTGCATTTAATTTTTAAGAAATATTTTTTTTATAAGGACCTTTTGATATTATGGCTTGATCTTAACTTTTCTAGGAATCTAGCCCCTGTAGCTATTAAACCCTAGTTACACCCATGATTTTTTTTTCTAATACGTAATAAATTACATAAACTTATTCTCACCCCACTCTAAACTTTAAATCAGGTTTAAAATAATATTTTCGTATACCAATGCGTGTTTGAGTGCTTTTAGTTTTTGTAGACTACCCGCTACACGTTTTTATTTTATTTACATGACCAGATTATATGACCAACTGAAATACAATAAACTAATAATTAGCAAGAAACAAAATTTCTGTAACCAATTGGTTTGAAAATTATTACGGTGTCAAATTTAAATTATTATTTATATCAGATATATTTAATCCACTTCCATTCATGATAAAATATAAAATGTACTGATACAGAAGTAAGAAATAAATAATTTTCTACTTATAAAAATTTATTTTATGTTTGACCATCATTTTTTAAAATATTTTTTGACATACTTCTGATCTACACTGGACGCCATGTAAAATGTACATAGTATAATCATGAACTATTGAGCTCGGGACTAGGATAATTGTAATTTTACTTTGAATAGTACGACAAAACACATAACTGTAAAAAAAAACACCGTAAATATTTTTTTTTTTTTTTTGTGATAATTTGTCTTTAAAAAAAAAATCAAAAAAAAATCAATAAAACAAAACAAAAAGCTATTAATTTTAAAATATATAAAAAAAGATTTATTTTAAACACCTTTAAACCTTTCATATTTGTTTTATTAATGATTATAAAGATATTTCAATTATCTTCACTAAAAAATTCTGTATTAAACATCAAATCGACAGTGGTTACTATTTACATATCTTTTGTGAGTATTTTTTGATTTATTTCTATGAAACTAAACATAATTTCCCAATATTTACATCCTAAATCTATACTACATAAATTATGTTCATACTTAAATATATTAGATTCGAACATTTCCACATTATTTTAAAATTTAGTTTAAAAATAACACATTCCAAAACAATACAAACGCCAATTTTACCTTAGCTTTTCATTGAATATTCATTACAATATAGAACTAACCAAATATTTTTTTAATAATTTCTAAAAAACTTTATTATATAACTATCACTCAATCATAATATGGAATAACTTATGCTTGTTATTCGATTATAAAAAGTGACAACATAAATTAACTATCTTATGTATACAAATAATAGTTAATAGATACAATGAAAATATTCAATAATATCCATTTTACTATATGTAGTAAATAAGTGCATAAAATAATTTTGGTGTTTATGTTCGCCATGTGAACTTCAGAACATTTTAAAACTAAAATATGTTATCCAAGTGGCTGAATGCGAAAGCATTCCGTCGTATTTCTGTCTTTATAGTTTTCTACTCTTTCAAAATTGTATATGATACACTTATTATGAATCGATTACGTCACCTTCGAGTAATATTTAATTTAGTCAATGTTATTATTTATTAAATAATTTGTATTATATTTTATATAAATTTACTTTATTATTATTAAGGATTAATACTTATAATATAATAATATAATAGTGGCCGCGTTTTCAGAACAAATATGTATATATATATATATATATATATATAATTCATATAAAAGCAAATAAGGAAAGTCTTAGACGCCCTTAAAACTTGAAAACCCTTAAAATACACCCTCAATGGTAACTGCAGTAACACATGCGTAAGAGATATTTCACCACTGATAAAATGTGTAATAATAATAATAGAAACCTGCTATATGTTTAGTGTAATCTATATTTTTGTCTCTCAATATTGAAAATTTTAATTGTGAAATGAGCGAAAAAGATAACCAACAATGTTCTCTGAGACCTGAGTTGTCGGTCAAGTAAACTTGTCTACTAAAAAAGAGTACGTTTTGTTATTTCTTAGTTTCTATAAAATATATCTCCAGAAAAAAATTCTTCTCAAATAATTACTGTTTTAAACACTTTCTTAATACACCTCAATTACTACTTTCTACATATAATCTACAAAATGTCATTCATTTAAGAAAATCTATTATTGTTGGTTTATTTAATAAAAATATGAAGATTATTTAATATGTTTAAAAGTTATAACCTACGTGCGACAAGCAATGTAATAATGGCAAAACAGCTCATTCCTAGTCGTTGGATCAATAAGGAAAAATAAATTATAACCTATGTGTATGAAACAAAATTTAATTCACGAAATCATCAAAATGTAAATGTTGAATTCATAAATCTTAATAATAACTACCAAGTGAACAATAAACAAAAATATATCAGTTTTCTAAAATTTAAAAAAAATAATACACAAACCTGTGTTTAAAACCATTTCAAAAGTAATTAAATACTATAACTAATCGACTGACAATTATTATAGGTAATGTATTTAAAATTTAGTTTCAAACCATGATATGATGGAAAACCATTTATTAATTTTTATAAAGCCATTAATAATAATTATTTATCAGACTAAATATCAAAACAAACAACTAACAAATAAGGAAAAACGCACCTACGAGTATACCAACTTTCTAGTATCTATATACGTAATTTATGAATGACAAATAAAATAATTTTACATTCATTATCTAACACCTGATGTAATTTTACACATCAAATTTCATATTATTTCATTTACTTTACTAAAATTGTAAATACGTCTAAAATTTAAATACAAGTAATAATAAATATTGACTGATATTTGAAATTTAGTATTAACTAGTAGGCATTTAATAACATGAGTAAGAAATTAGTAGAAGATTTAATTTGATTTAATAAAAATGTCATGTACTCATACGAGGTAGTTTAATAATAATATGGGGTAGGATTTTTAATTGCCAAAAATAATTATAATTTGAACTATAACATAATTCGCAGTACTAATGAAAACTTAAATTTTATTAACCCTGATTTGGATCTAGATGTTTTTGAGAAGAAAAAAATTACGCCTTTTTTGTGTACACGGTAGTTATCTGTTGTCACAAACAATTCACACTTTTATAAGTCCAAATAGATTTATGTTTATAGCTCATTCGAGTACAGTATTCGCATTCTTTAGTTCTAAGAATTATGCGATTCGACCGTACCCAACACGTGATTTATGGCAATTCACTGCAAGCCGTTAGTTATAAAACTGTATCGCTTTTTCAAAGACGAGTCTTCATTTTCACGCAAACACAGGATTACAGAAACATAACACTTATAAGCGGAGATTGAAGGGTTTTACGAAGGCAAATAGCCCCACCTCCAAAAAAAACATAATTCATAATATCTAGGTTTGAAAAATATTATAATCTTATAACATTTAATATTGAAATCTTTTGTTCCAAAATTAAACTAAATTATCAATAAATAATTAAACAATTAAATTTGTGATAATTTTGTTTTAAGGTGTTCAGTTTTATTTAAATTGACGATTTCATTACATTAAACTAATTATATTTGACTACGGTTGCGTTGATGGTTTTTGGCTCCTGAAATTCCTTCTAAGTAGTACTCGGTGAGCTACTTTACTACCTACAATAATAGTAGTTGTAGTTGAGATAACTGAGTTCTATTTTAATCATTCGTGATACGATAAAATAGTCATTACATTATCTCCACAGTGTATTTTAATACGTATAATATTATACTCATCGATGGTCTATTTAAATCTACGTTACCAATCCCTTGAATATCATGTCGACACTGCGAGCAACTTCTCTAGCCACTATTTCACCCAGAGGTACGTGCACCAGCCATTCATTGGTGAAGTATATGACGTCCGAGTCACTGGAATTCCGCGCCGATAAAAAACACGCATTCGATACCAAGAGAAACAGCGTACTTGACAATATCATGTTTACAAATAACTGCGAGAAAAAAATTAATTTTAATATTCGAACCATAATAGCCATGGACATCTATTGTATAAATACTTAACACAGAGTTCATAAACGCAATTTGGAATGGGAGCTATCCCTAACAACTCCTTTAGCTCCTCTAAGATTTTTACAAGAAATTATATCGGTTATATTATAATATAATAATTTTTTAAATATAAACTTTTTTTTTACATCACAAAAACCTAACCTCCCGCAACAAACAGATGCTGTAAATTAAACATATTATTGTACTTTTCTATTACATATTTATCAATAACCATTAAAAATGTATAAAACTGATTACGCAGATGTCAGCACTATATTTTTTTTTCACTCTGAACCACACACAACATAAAATATGTACGTTCAGTAAAGTAACCAATTTTGTGTTGTTAGCTTTTATTGCAGATAATTATAATAATAATAATTTTTTTTTTTTATTTGTCAATAAAATGTAAAAACATTTGGATTACAAGAAAAAAAGTTACAATACTGATACTTCCCTAATAAACAAAGCTTGTAATAGGGGATAATGAGTTAATAATCAATAATATACGTTGACCCAAAACTATAGTAAGATTATATTATAACGTGTAACAAATAAAAATAAAAATCTATTTAAATTAAACTAATTAAATTATAAAAATAAACAAAAAAAACAAAAAAATTTATATAATGAACATGCTATTTAGATATGAAGAGTTTAAGTAATTACTTAATTGGTTTTTATTCAATGACATAATATGATTTAAATTTATAATGTTTCCTGAACATTGCAATTCCGACATAATTAGTACTTTTCTGATCAAATACAGTATTAAACTTAACCGAATTTAAATTCGATAACTGTTTAGATTTAGTACGGTGCCCATGTTGTATGATATAACTGCTGATGTTCATTTGTAATGTTTGTAGTAAAATATTTTTAAAATAAAATCCTTTTATATTTAAAATACCAAAATTATTATATAGCTATATGGTTGAGTAAAACCGATCTTTATTAAGTATTAGTTTAATTAAAGTATTAACTACAACCTCTAATTTATGTAAACCAGTTTTATTCATTCCACTCCATATAACAATTGCATCTGATAATAGGAACTATGCTAAAGCAAAATAAACTATCCTAAGGTTGTTAATGTTCAGAATATATTTTAATGATTTAAATTTAAAGAACAATTTTCTAATAAATAAGGAAATGTAAACAATATTATTATTAAATTATAAATTCTCATCAATAATAACTCCTAGATATTTTATACTATCTATTTTATGTATAGTCTCATAGCCGTAATGGTTGGTAACATTTACTTAAGTGGATTATGTTTAACTCATCAATAGTTTTATTTTTATAAATACTAAAAGAAATAAATTTTAACTTTTAAATGTTAAACATTATACCAGAATTGTCCAACCAAAGTTTAACATTTTTTAAACAAATTATTAAATTATTTTATACTTTCTTATCATTATTTCCCTCAACTAACAAAACTGTGTCATCAGCAAAACACACTATTTTACCATTAATATCCATATTTAATAAACCATTAAGGTAGATTATAAATAATAAAGATCCAAGCACAGTTCCTTGTGGTACTCTAAAGTTAGCTCTAGTTGTTTTGCTATGGATATTGTCTAATTTCGTAATTTCAGACCTTAAATCCAAATATAACCTAAAAATATTCAGAGCTGTTCCTCTTATACGACAATATCCTGATTTATTTAATAAAATTACATGACTGAACACTGATTCAAACGCTTTTTTAATGTCTAGAAATATACCAATTATTTTTTTGTTACAATTTAAATATTTTTGAATATAATATATATGTAACTGTAACTAGAGCATCAGTTGTTGATTTATTCTTCATATAAAACCAAATTGATTTTTAGAAAAAAAATTCTAATATTCAAAAATTGTATGACTCTATCTGTAATGCATTTTTCAAAAAGTTTAGATATTGATAGTGTTAAAGAAATATCTGTTTTTTATAAAAACACCACTAGAATTTTCCCAAGTAAATTTCTGAGAAACTTATTTCGCCATTTAAAATAGTTTTTTGTTGAATACTGATAACTAGTCATTTAAAAATATTTTATTTTCAGGAAAAGTATGGAGGATGTCTTTAGAATTTATTTGTTTAATTTTTATTTAAGTTTTGAATGCCGATATAATTTCAGAAATTTTTGATTTGATTTATAAAATTTACAACCAATTTACTATCTTTAGTATCACGCATTTTAACTCTATAAGTTTTACTTATATCTTCTCTTTTTAGTTCAACTTTAATTAAGTTACATAATTTGACTAGTATGTCAAAATGTGATTCATTCTGTGTTTGGGGTATACTGAAAATATCCAAATTATTATTTAAACGAAGTTGGTTCGACAACATTAGTGTTGCATTTTAGTTTAACAATTTCTTCTTGCATTTTATTACATTTAGTTTTAAGAAGCTCATTTTTTTCCTTAATCTATAACAATATGACTTATTTTATCCAACTCAGAAGAAAAATCACCAAACTTATTAGACAGAAAAGATTTAGAGTCCTGGACCGTATTTGTCGATTTAGCGAATTCATTTAATTTTCTCAGTTTAATAAAAATTGAATTAATTGACATTTAGATATCTTTAATATTTAAATTATCTGGAATTTTTGAATCCTTATTTACAGAAATTTCTGTATCACTGTTATTAGTTTTCTTTCTCATAATAAAATTATTATGAGTATTACATCAATCACATTTCCAATGTTTATTATCATTTAGTAGTTTATTATAGTTAGATATAGTACTGAATTTTGTACAGCAAACATGATATGATGATAAGCAGTTACTACACTTCACGTTTTTAGTCGGGAAACCGAATTCTCGCATTCGACACAGAAAACCATAATTTCTATATAAGATAAGACTTTTACTGTGATTAGAGATAAACGAAGTAAACACTTATAAACTATGTTTGTCCCGCACAAAAGCTAGATTATAACTGAATTGAGCTATTACTTAGCTTAAAAGTAAGAATATTTATAATATTTCAATTTTTATGCAATTTGTGAATAGGTAAAATATTATAATTTAAAAATGATCGTAATATATTACATAAACATTGAAATATTGTAAAACAAGCCAACGTACAATAAAAATAATGTTGATTAATAATAATACCATTCACTCTAATACTAAAGCTATCTAACAACAACAAATTGAGTCAGCACAAATGTGCTACCTATGTTGTAAATGTCCATAAAGTTAGTGCACCGAATTTATCCGATTGATTCAAAAAGCATGTCAATATTTTACAAATCAATGTAAAATAAATGCAAATTAGTTTTTAAAATTTTCAAATAATCTCTAAATCATTTCTAGTGAAAATAAAAACTTATAATATTCTTTAAAATTGATTTGTGAATTCTAGAAACAAATTTTCAAGTATTTGTAATTAATTCGCAAAATATTAGCACATTTTTCAAATTGATCGGTCAAAGTTGAGAGGACAACTACACGGACATTATATTATATTGCACGTAAGTCAGAGAGAGAAATCAAAAAACAGTTTTCTGACATAAAGTGACATCCGCTTAATATAAATTATAATTTTATCTTAATTCATGGTATTATCTATAAGTGAATATTTTCTGTTTAATTTTAGCTAGCTGTATTTATTCCTTATCATTTCTATTTGGTTTTGAAATTTATTTTGTCGTATAACAAGATAAACCTATTAGTAATAATTTCAATTTAACAATAAAATATGACGTAAAAAATTTGTAAGATGTAAACAATTGGTCAATGTAAACTAAAGAAAAATATTAAATTTATGCTTATGAGTCACAGCACTATTCAATTTATTACCGATTTCTGTTAAATTTGTGAACCTTTGATTATTTAAACAGGTAACGACAATAATAATACTTAATATGTATAATAATCATGTTATACCTGTATACCATTATTGTAAAACCAAAGAGAAATCTTAAACTTCGTTTTGGCCCAAAACTTTTGAATCTAAAACTTTGTGATAGTGATAGGTTTCTGTATAGAAAACATAATCAGTAATTTACTCAAAATCGATGTAACATAAACTTGAATATTTTATTTTATGATCTAAAGATTAAAAGTTTTTACGATTAATATTTTTTATACATAATATAATACATTTCCACTACAAATCCGCCAACAACTGTTTAAATGGTTTTCTCTTAACATTTGGAAACTGTTATTAATTATCATAAAAGTATGTACATTTTACGAACGTTATATTCAAAGACAGTTCAGTTTTGCATTTAAATAGATATTTAATATCGTTTTATAAATAACATTAAATTCTGTAAAACTGCTTTCGTTTAAAGATGTAATATTCTACAATATGCAAGTAATTTTTAGATTGTATAATATTAAGAAAAAGATAATATGCAAACTAACCTTTTAAGCTCCTGGTATGCGAATAGTAGTAATTTTATGCAAAATTATGTGAATTATTTTTTATTTTAACATTGCATAAAATAATCCGTGGCTATTAAACTACAATTGCGTTTACATTTTTAGCAGTCTTATTTATACACATTTGATAAGTAATTTATTTTTATTATTATAATCATCTGCACACTTGTGTTTCATATTTTTATTCAATTTTTCCCAATTGTTGTTGTAAGGAGTCTACAAATGCGTGCGTAAAGCACATTAAGTTGTATAAAACACATTTACTTCTTTTATGTTGATCATTGTTACAGTTAGTATGGTATATCATGAATAATACATTTGGCTTCACTAATTGGTCCGTTCTATTAGTCTCTGTTACTTACACCAAAAATAACTTATTGAACCTTATCATACAAAATTGTATATGTCATCATTTTTTAAACATTTCGATTAATATCAAAATAAATATGCTATTTGTCTTTACAGAGGTATGTAAATGTTATACCCTTCATATGTTTTTATAATTGTATAAGCATTTTTCACTAATACAAATTAATTTATTTAGCTAAAAAAACCCTAGTAATGAAATCATTAATGCAAGTATTCAAAAACAATCAATAAGATTAGAAAATAATTTTTTCTATGTTTAAAATCTACGTCAGTAGAAAGTATAAACAACACAAATATCTATTTAGAACAGTAGCGTAGCAGTACCTCTATTTCTTTTTCCGACGAAAGCAAAATCTGACAGGTAACTAATAAATAAGGTAATTAATATCAACATATATTGGACTTTTTTAGAGTGTAATGACTTGCTTAAATTACAAGAATAGAAATAAATAACTTTTTTCCCTTATAGTCATTTCTCAACAAAAAAAAAATAACTCTTTAGTTAAAATGTTGTGTCTTTGTTAAGATACTTTTCATTAAATAGGTTCTTAAAGGTGCAGACATATATAACCCCTCGATGATTACCATAATCCTACCTAAAAAGGTATATTACACAAAAATAAAATAATATATCTTGTGCTTACTACTTTAGATTTTATAAAACATCATACACATAATATAATTGATCTGAATCTTTTAAAATTGTTCAAAAAGAAACACAAATCAATTTTTTTTAATAAATCTGATGGTTACTTTAAATAATTATTTATAAATTATAAAACTAATTTTAAAAAAATTATATTTTTCAACAATCAAGTATACTCTATTAGTGACACAACTAATAATTGATTGACACAGTGATTATTATTACTTTTTATATAATATTCCGTATATCAATCATTTTTATAACAATACATACATACAATAAATAACATACTCTCATATTTCATTGACTAAGTAAGTAGTTTATTTTTAAACGTTTTAAAGGAAATTAACGTTAACAAACAAACATGTACCTAGTTGTGGATTTATTTTTCCCTTCCATTAAGAATCATGGTTACGATACTATTACAAGGTATAGATGCACTGAATTTTAATTAAAATTTCGACTATAATAATTGTAATTTATTCATATTTTACTTTACTATTTACCTTACTACTTATAATATTTAGAAATAGTTATGAAGTGCTTTCCATCGAATAATATATATCATGAAGATTTGAGAATTTTACATTTATAACATATTTTAGATAAATCAAACTTCGCAATATAATACACTATGCAGTATATAAGGTGGTTTTTTAAGCACGCTCGCCGGAATTTTATTATTCAAGCCAGGAGAGTCGAAATCACCCATTGGTAGGATTCCTATAGGGTGAAATTTCAGGGAGAGAATTTATAGTGATTGCTAATAGTTCTTTTATTGGTTTTATTTATAAGTAAAATAAGCAAGTTTATTTAATGTAAAAGATGTTTATGAAATAAGTCATTAGCATGGTCTTGTTTACAATATACCAGGGAGCTGCTCGTATTTAGCGTAAACGGTAAACATATTGAATGAAATACTCAAACGATTGCATGATTTTAGTGCTTAA
This sequence comes from Pentalonia nigronervosa, assembly GCA_014851325.1. Lineage (NCBI taxonomy): Eukaryota > Metazoa > Arthropoda > Insecta > Hemiptera > Aphididae > Pentalonia > Pentalonia nigronervosa. Next base: position 7,834 of record JACXSJ010001075.1, on the reverse strand, counting down.
AGGCTTTTCGGAGACCCAAATTTGTATACTGTAATACCAAATGGGTTTTGAAAGATCAGTGTGTGCTGTTTGATCAAAGTGCTTTTTGTTTTTGGAGAGAGTTTGTAAAGGTCCAAATAGATGAAGTCGTGATTTAAGTGTTTGATGTCTGGCCTTTAAGTGGAGTCGAGTGAAATGTTTATCAACATTTAGTCTCAGGTATTTGATTTTAGCAAACGTTGAGATTTGAGTACCCGTCATTAAGTAAGTTAGAGGCTATTCTACTGGACGTAATGTGAAAGTAACCGGTGTTGATCTGGAGGGGTTGCTATATAACTAAATTTATTTTTATAAGCAATTGTTAAATGGACTAAATTAATATTATTTTAACCGTTTGAAGACCTAGCATACAATTATATTTTTCTTAAACTAAATATTAAATATTTAAACAAATAAACAAATAAAGTGTTGGGAGTAAATTCCAAGTGTAAATTTTTTTGTCGCATGATCCACATAATTGCTCATCACTAGGACTCAGATTTTAATGTAAATACATATTTTTAGTATAATTTGATAAATTAATTTGAGAAAATAATAAGTTCATTAAAAATGATTTGTAATAAAATTAACTATGTTTAATAATGCATATTTTTATATAGATATTTTACAATAGTTCTATTTTTTCTCACGTATTTAGGCAATTTTGTTATACGAATGTATTTTTCAAACTACTCAAACTTATTGCTAGATAATATTTTATTGGCTGAAATACCAGAATGGAAGTGTTAATTATTTTAAATATAATTTATATTATTGATATCCGCAGTAACATCGTGCGACGATCCTTAACCGCTTTGTCGCTGTTGATTAACTAGAATGATAATAATAATCATGCATGTCCACAACATTTAATTAAATCATAGCTGAACGCAAACGATTTCTAATTATAAAAATAATATTCATATAATGGTAATATAACAATATTATAATAATATAATCATTACACAATTATTGATATCTGAGATACTACATGATCCGAATAATTTATGTCGGTCCGTCGTCGTAGTGGAGTGCAGAATCACATTCATCAGTGTTTGTCCATTTGCAAGTTACTATTTTGTCCATCATAGAGATAAAGAGGAAAACGTTCTTGACTTACCCAAACTAAATGAATCAAATAACAGGATACGATTACATAATTTGAATAATCGATATCAATTATAATTCTCTATAATTTTGTCACCATTGATTAACTATTCATGTATTGTTGTAATAATTATTATAATAGTCCATTTAATTCGATTTAACATAATATACTAGAATAAAGTTTGAAAATGTATTGAAAATTTTCCTATTGATAATAATTTATCATTCTATTTAATATATCGGTTTAACGTTTCGAAAATACTACTAAAATATTACTATTACTAAAGTATTATACTACTTACTATTGAAATACATACATTTGATGAAATTCGTAGTACGGCATAATAGATATATATATAATACATCTATATTAAATTATTAAATTATTGATAACCTACTTACAGTTGTATCGATTATGCTTTTAATATAATATTTAATTAATAAAGGGGTTATTAAAAGGTTTTTAATTATTTGGCCATGGCTAACTTGACCGAGGTATGAGGTACTGAGGAAGTTATCTGATTAGTAGTTACAATCATTTAAACAGTAATATAACACAACTAATGGACTATTGGATAGGATATTATTTGAGCTTGTATTTGAAAGTGCAGAACGCTTATGATATTATTAATTTTAGTCATTTGTTGAGATATCTTGAAACTTCCACAATACATTTTGAAAGTTTGAAACACCCAATCTCATCACATATTGATTTGTGAACAAACTTCACGTCTATAAAACAAAAATGTATTTTATTAACTATCAACCATCATACTTCACATCGTCATCATCACATCTACATAATTTTCATCTTAGTTAAGACCGAATAGATGGTGCATCCTTTTGGTTGGTTGACACAAAATATTAATGATAATATATTAAGTAGAATATAATGTATTAGGGTAGACAGCATTCAAATGCTAAACCGTATTGGTTAAATAAAAACCCGAATATTCACTATCGTTAACACGCTTATAATATAAGTTGTTATACAATGGATGGACATTAAATGGACGATTTCCTAACAAAAAATGCTGAAATAGTTCATTTTATTCAAATAAAAATTACTGCCATGTTTTCTAAAATACTATATACTATATTTATTATAATAATACTACTAAACTTTTTATAATAATATATATAATGTAAGTACAACAAAAATAAACTAATTTATAAGAAAAATGAAATTATTTTTCTTTTAATTTGTACCTATCTTGTAACATTATATTCAATAGGATATTGTTATAAAAAAAATGTATCTAAGTAGGTTTACATTAAACTCAGATGATAAGAAGCACAAACTAATAAATATAGGTAATACTTTATTGTTTAAAAACTATTTTTAAACAATTATTTTTATATTTAATCAACTTAAATGTACCTATTATACAAATAAAACATGTAATGTAATTATAAATACTAATTCCTTTAACATATTATTATTTTTAATTATTCTAAGCTATAAATTGGAATATATTTGTTATTAATTAAAAAATTAATAAAAATTATATTGTAAGTATAAGAAATTACTACAAAAAATGTATAATATTATCAAATAAACAGCTATATAGTATATTATATATATATATATAATTATGTTATTATTATAATAATAAATGATACTTTCATATTTTTGTTATTCTGCATTAATATATTTTTGAGTGTTTAGTAAATGGTACCTATATACTTTTACACACACATTTTATTTTATGGTGTGTGTACTGTGTATGTATGTGTGAGTGTGTGTATGTGTCGTGTGTGCGCGCGCGTAATAATTAACCATTCTTCTAAATATTTTATAAACGAAAAAATACGATCGATAAATAATTTATATATATATATAGGACCTAGATATAAGTATATTATTTGTATTAAATGTTTTTTTTTTTTAGAGTGTAGTAGTACATTATGGATAAATTGTTTGCATGACAACTTAACTTACCTACATTACATCATACCTATATACTTAACAATAACACTAAATGTTATGAACTCGTGCACAAGCTGTTTTATATTAAAAACAAATTAAACAAGATGGATTTTAAAACATGCGATGTTAAATTGGCAGAGAGATAAAAAAAATAATAGTATTAAGTTAAACAAATGTCGACTCCACATTTACCTGCCATTTTCAACAATTCAATTTTGATTCATCTTAGGAATATATCTTATTTGATCGTTTTTCTTTTAGCACACCCTGTTTGTATTTTTAATGATTTTGGTTTAGAGGTCGCCAATAATAAAATAAAATTAAACAATATACTTCGCGAATTTTGTGTCAATTCGTGTTTGCCAATAACATGTCCTATGAATGTTTAATTTAACATAACATCTAAAATGAACATATAAATGTATAATGGGCCATATTGTCAATTATATGTTTGGACAATGTACAGAGTATATTTTGGAAATGACTATGATAGGTTGTTTCCATATATAGAAGTAAACTTTGGTACAAAATGGAAATCAAAACCAAAAATTATAGGAAGAGTATAGATAACATTATTTATTCTTGTTGCAAAATCCTTTTCTCTGTTCATTTTTGATTCAAACAACTAATTTGTGCCAATCAGCTATTTGCCTTCGTGGTGCATTCATTACTTCTTTCCAGTGACGTTCGGCGGTAACAGATGGATTGTCCGGGTGTCCCATTAAAACACGTCCGATAATCTAAAAACATTAATATTAATTAAAATTATACATAAATGTGATAATTTCAATATTATATTTTAAACCTTTAATGAAAAATGTACTATGTTTTTATTACAAAACGGCATCGAAAGTGAAAAATATATGTATTATTAACTTTATTAGAAAAAAATAGATTTTTTTTTATAACTTACTTCGTTTTTGGTGACTCTGTCGTGATCGAAAACACAAAACTCAATGCACACATTATGTAAATCAACAACGGTTGAAGGCAAATCAAACACAAATGATTCATTATAAACAGGGTTCAAAGTACGTTTTTTCATGTGTGTCCGTTTCTTCGATATGCGTGTTCCATCAACTAAGAAATTTATCTTCACAAATGGATCTAAAAATAAAATATATAATAATATAATATTATATTAAATATGTAATTACAAAATTACACTTTAAATAATGTTGTATGGTACCTCCAAAATATTAAATTTAAAGTCCAAAGTTATTTTTTTATATATGCTGTATAAGACAATTAAAGCGAGTACAATGTTTTAAAATGTAATTTGATAATGAACTATGATTTGATATAATATTAATACAACAAACAAAATGTTTTTCAACCTACATTTCTGTTATCACCATTATTGTATTACATAAATTAGACTAACCTATAAAAATAAGTTATAATTTATTTCAATTTTCAAAACGTACCAGCCAGTCCAGTCAGGTCCATTTTAGGTAAATTTCTTGCCTTTAGCACAACAACTGTTACTCTTCTGGTTGCTGGTTGCCAACATAAAGATACTAACAATTCTCCTCGATTGGCGATTTGTGACTGCTAAAGACCAATACATAAAACAACATTGTATCAACTTACAAATAAACAAAATCAATTAATTTATTAATGATCAATTTCATATATAAATAAAAACGTATTAAAAATAATATTCATTGATGTAACACGATGTAAAATAATAATTAATAATAATTTTATTACATACTTTAACACTACGAAGTACGATATCCTTTTGAATAGAAATTTGTTCTTTTTCAATCGAATCCAATACATCCTTTTCATTCAATGTAAAGAAAACTTCACCGATTAGACTGTCTCTGGAGTAGCGATCAAAACTCAATATGGCAAAGTGTAATGTTGTAGACTAAAATAAAATTGTCTTTTAGTATAATTTATAAGTAAATAGTATAGCTATAATATTATCTTATCACTTGAAGTTTATTAGTTTGAATTCCAAAGAATGTAAAATCTTCGTCGTACACCGGATTCCTTGTTTTCCTCAATACTCGTGTTTTAACTTTATGTTCCTTATCGGGCAATAACTGCAATTTTACATAAGGATCGCTAGTACCGGCATTTTTCTCTTTAGGTGTCAAGTCCATGCATTTGTTTATGTTAACCAGAAGAACTTTTTTGTCTTTTTTATACCTAAAACATATTACATAATATTATCCTCAAAACTTCATTCTTATTTTTAAAAGTTTCAATGAATATGTAATGCTAATTTCTTATATTCAGCAGAAAAACATCATTTTATATCATTTTTATACCTTCAATAATTACCTTCCATATTTTTACCATTTAAAATCATTAAACCAAGTTCAAAATATTTTATTTACATAAGGTTTTCACTGGTTTTTTGTTGCATAAAAAAAGTAATTGAAAACGAATTAGGTACCTACTTTATTTTTATTCTATTAAATGGATTTAATTAATGCATTTACATGTAAATGTTTTAATTTTTAATCAACATTTTTTATGTATATATTGCATAAAATGCATACATTTATGTATGAATTATGTACAACCAATCATTAAATTTAATTATCTGGTTTTGGTTATTTCTTCTTCAATTTAAAAGTATAGATGTTATAAACTTATAACTTATAATATATAGTGCCTTAATTAAAACAAACAAAAATTTGTTTTTATTTTGTTAAAAATATTAGATAATATTAGAATAGTTTTATTAAAATACGACTATAAAATACTCTTCTAACAAATGTGCCAAATGTTATAAGGTTATAAGGTTATAATTTATAATATGACAACGCAGTCAGTAAAACTTTGTATATAATAATAAAATATTAATAAAAAAGGACTAAAGATATCTACTTCGTTTTTAATTAATATATTTTTTGGTCCTTTAATAATATATAATCAATTTAATTAAGTGACTATTAGCTTATCATAATAATAACATAAATTTATTTTTGAAAGTATATTAGGTATTCTTTGTCTATAATAGAATTATGTAAACAATCAATTAAATCTGGTTATAATATGCACCATGTCTTACTTCAATTAATAATAAAATAAATTGATGTAAAAGTGAAATGGGTTTATAGGTGATGGATTAAGTGGTAAATTTTATATAAAATAATTAATACTTGTTTATAAACTTACCGAAGTTTGAAAAAAAGTACTCCCATTTTACCAGGTGTATCATTTGGGCCGGTTTCGGTTTGTGGCTGATTATTTTTCGATAATAACTTATTATCTGTTTCATTTTCATGAACAACTCTATAAAAAATAACATTTATTATTATATTTTAAAATATACATACAATTATTAAGGCATAATAAATAGCATATACAGGGCTGGACCTACAGAGTAATAATCACACTGTGCCAAATGTGTTTCAACTTATATTGCCTTTATCAATGCCGTATAACAAAAATCAAATGTCTAAAAGTAGATACGTAATAGATAGAAAAATAAATGTCGCCCTAAACTATTGCACCCTTTCCGAGTTTAAAAATTGATCAGCACTTTGATCGATTCTGTCGATTCTATTTTAGACATAAAAATAACATTAAATAACATTTGATCGCAATTAATAGAAATTAATTTAAAGGGAAAAAATGAAACATTGTACAAAAATTACTTATGTCTTAAATTATTTTATATTTTACCAAAAAGTTTGTAGTACTTATAAACTATCATATTTATAGATATGATCAACTTATTTCTTTTTAAGTAGTTATAGTAAATTAATGTTCTTTTCTAGACTACAAGACCGTGTAATTTTACTTTACTTATAAGTTATAAAATATCTAATACGCTTTATATTACAATTTTTTTCTCCTTCCAATATAAAAGCTTATAAACTAATAACAAACTATCCTTGAAATCGATAAATATTTTCAATCTGTTGTGTATTTTTCTTCACAAAAACTATATTAATGTAATTTAATGTATAAAACATTATGTGTATCGCTAATTTATCAATAATACCTTTATGGTTTTAATCTAGTAGATATTCATTTTCAATTTTAAAAAATATTTTTCCAATTAATGTCTGATACACTCACGTGTATAATATTAAATTATTTTACGGTTTAACGAAAAAAAGTATATATTTCCTATCAATTTACAGATGCACCTAACGTTAATTATATAAATCAGTATATTAAACAAGCCATTTTCCAGTCTTCCAAAACAGCATTTAAAATGTGAATAAAAACATATTTATCTTACGACAACGTATGTGTTGGTGGCTGCACAGTTTTTTGTTCGCAGGTCGGACTTATAGTTGGTGAATGTCTGGATGTTTTCTCTGATCCGGCGGGGCTTATACTTCCATCACCCTTAAAAATCAAATATTAGAATAAGAGTATATACAATAAGGAACATATTTTATAAGAATATTATTACAACAGGTGTTTTGCTGCCTGTGGGACTGGGGCTTTTTTTCAAATAATGTGATCCAGCTGGATTTTTGACGGCCTTCACGGCTGTGGTCGGCTTTCTATGATAAAACGCCAAATGTGGTTCAGATGCTGCAGTAGGGAGTTTGCTTTTGTTTTTAAACCATAACAATTTTTTCTTAGCACAAATATGGCATGCGACAATCAAAATTCCCAATACCATAACTGCGCATCCTCCTGTATACAACATTTCAGTCGTTCCATAATCTGAAATAAAATCATTTTTTTATTTAATCAAACTGTATGTAAAAATAACTAATAACTGTACTAAGTTTGAACAAATATAAAATTCCATACTTGTATATCCTACTTTTAAAATATACTTCCATAATTTAT